>QOCX01007275.1:0-10321 GCA_005959815.1 Sarcophaga bullata
CGGATTCACGTAAATGGATTTCACAACAGCTGGTTGAAGTCTATCTTAGACGTCTCCGAAGAGAACATTATGCAAGTTGAAAGCTACTCCTTCATGAATCATGACTACATCTGCCTCAGTAGTATCATCTTGGAAAGTTTTACGCTTCCAAAGAGGAGAAATCGTTGTTTGGTAGTTTCAAACGAAGATCCTATAGCCTTAGGTCAGACTTAAAAGGGTAACGAAACCTCAAATCTTTCCCCCGATGCAAAGACGTCGTACTGAAGTCTTAATTCGTTCTCACATTTTCTTATGTCATCAGAATAAATTTCAGCTGATTCAATTGAAGCTTCTTCTAACTCCCAAAATTTCGGACGATCGAATCAACATTGCTCTCGTCTTCGATTGACAGTATTTATATGAAATACTTTCGAGTTATAAGAGTTTTGATTTTTGTATCTTTGATGATTGTATCTTCCAGGTATTATCCAACCAAGCGAAAGTTTTTTGAAGAACTGGAAAAGACTTTGGGCCCATTGATTTGGCCAACACACATTAAGTCAAAGAATGGACCTGCGACCTACAAATCAATTTTTTGTGCTTGGTAGAAGCAAGGGATCAGCTAATTCCAACGTTTGGACGGAATATTCAAACTAGCTATGCTTGACCTTATCGATCAGGTCTGCAAATTTGTAAATTGATTTGTAAACCCAACAACTTTGAAGTAAATATGGGTAGATTTGGACACTCGAAGTAACAGTCAAATTGACGCGGCAGGATTTGGATCTTAATTTGTTTTCTTTCACCGATGCATTTAAATTTAATCTGCCCTCCTTCTTTTTTCAAACGTAGCAGTTGAGCTAGTTCCTCGGTTTCAAATTAGCGTTGAGACCGGTAATCTAAAGAGTTTCTAGCTGGTTATAAGTTGGCCAAGAACGTAACTTGCTTACTCTATACCACAGCCGGTCGCCAGAATTATGCGCTCATCAGACGCTGAATAATTTACAGACGCGTGAAAATCGAGCCTGTTCAGGAGTAGTTTTCGCATGCATTGTTCCGAACTAGTCATTATGTGATCAGTGAAAGTAATGTGTTTATGTGAACCCATATACATTATCCGACATTTTAGAAGATGGACACTGTGCAACTGTGCTGTCCCTTCTTCAACGTTTAAGACATGCTGGCAGATTTAATGAATATCAATCGTTTTCGGATATAGCTCAGCAGTGAAAGGAAGGGCCAATTGCCGATCATGTGTTGCGTTGATTTGGCAAAATAGGCATTTGTCAACAGATTGTTTTTATTACTTGTTTCGTACAATTCAGTGATGTTTTATTGGTTCTGAAATTAAGGTTCTTTTTAAGGTTTGTTAACCCCCTTCCTTGAACTAGGAAGACTCATTCAGCAGACAAATATGCTTGCGTAACGTCTATTCAAGGCTGGCCTTCACAGTCTGACCACACGTGGGAGCCTTCTCAAATCAAGCTGTTCTTCCCACTTTGATTTGGTGACTGGATCCACTTTCGACACTCACTAAACTTATTTAAATTGCATTCGTTATTTTCTTGTTCATCATCCGATTAGATAACAAAGAATCGTTAAATGGCAGAAACAGTATCAATCATGCTTCGCCAAAAGCAAACAGACGAAGGCTGCGTAATTTCGGGCAAATCCAAAAGTTTTGCAATAATTATCGAAAAATATCAAGGCATTAGCTCATAAACTTTTTTCAGCCTTGCATATTGCTTTGGGCGTCAATTCTCTTCGGAGATCTTGAAAGGGCCTTTACTGTACCCAAGGGCCGATTCGCGACAAGCATGAAATCAAATGATTAAACTTTTCAAATATCCGTTAAAAGTCGGCATCGTGTGGACCAAGTTCTCAAAATAAGCTCATGAAGTTCTTGCAATCAGCATTTATTTACACCTGAATTCTTAGGGAGTTCATGTTTGGGTCTTGAGTGGTGAGCTTGTACACTGAATGGAAGTTTTCATTTCAGGTACAGTTTGTTTGCCTATTTTGGCCAATAGACTCAAAAACAAACTTTTTTGTGGTCACACAGAGATTTTCAAGCTCGCTCTATCGTCATTATCGGGATCAAATTATCACTGCTGACTGGGACTTCATTGCTTGGTCAATATATGTTTTTAAAATATCTAATCGACATTCGAGCTCCATAGGATTAAATGAAATCATCCTATCTACAATGGATTGTCGAATTCAGTCGATGTTCTTTATGACCTTCGCTTTTTTCGCGAGTAATTTCTCCAAGCTTTCCGCTCCGGAAGGAGAATCTTGGCGTTTAGAGCCTCGACTAGTCATTATGATTTTTGTTTATTCGAAAATTACATAAAACAAGAATTTAAAACTGACCAAAATAAATTATTGGTCGAATTATATCCAAAATTATTGGTATCTACTTGTTTTGGACAAAAGAATTTAATTAGTATTCCGCGGACACGTAAAAATCCGAAATTTCCGATTCCAATTTACAAGTCGCGTTAATTTAGTCAAGAATAATTTACTTGATCTGAACGAATTAAAATAAAAACACGTTAAACAGCCTTCGGTATATAGAATATCTAATTTACCGAGCAAAACTATTTTTTTTTTAATAAAACAAAATTAAATGTTACACACTCTGTTATTACAAAAAAAATAATCGAAAATAAAATTAATTTTCGAAATTTGTGTGAACAATTTTGTTGAAATTTTAATTTTGTTACTAGAATGAATGTGAACGGCCACGCTGTATCAGCTGTGATATGTAATTTACATATGTACACGTAAGATAGGAACGCGCGGAACGGAACACTGATCGAAACAAATTGCGAAAAATAAAATAAAAGGAAAACAAACAAAAGCAACACAAATAGTATGCTGAATGTTTTCTCACTAACAAAGAGAACAAATTGTTAGTGTAAATCCGTATTAACGAAACGATTTTAACTCTCGCGATTGTGTACACTTTTAAGGGTGGATTTTTATAATTTTATAAAGTGAAATATTTATGTACGTATATATACTGATTATAAATATAAAATTATAAATGAATATAATGATGTTTCAATAATTTAAAAATGTGAAATATATTTTTTTTGTGTTCTGCTTTTTAAGCGATTAAGAATTTTTTGATTAAATCACAAAAAATCTCTTAAACTTGATTATCTTACAAGTTTAAGGAAAAAAAAATAAACACAAATATATTTCACACTTTTTTACCTGTTGAGAGTCTGAATTACTCCCCTTTGTTTCTCTTACTGGAGTCGTCCAACGATGTTTTTATTGTTGTTTGTGTAGTGTGTTGATGTGTTTGGTGTTTTTAATTTTGTGATATTTATGTTTCACTGTTGTGTATATTTTGTTTGTATTTTTTTTTTATTAATCTTAATTATTTTATAAGTTTTTTGCACTTTTTTAAATTCTAATTAATTTATAGAACACGCGCGACATCGATATTTTTTAAATAACTTATAAAAAAAAATAAGTTTGGTTTTTTATCTTTTTCCGATGCGAGCACTAATTTATTATTGTCCCTGCTCGGGCGCCAAAATGGTTTTTCCTAATATTTTTTAGGAAATATTAAATTAAGTAGATTGTAATTTAATATAAAAAAATAGGGCACTTGTAATAAAAAGCACTCACGGAAAAACCAAACTTTGAGGAGTAAAAAAACTGGTCGTATCGGATTCTAATGTACAACTAATTTTTTTATTTCAAGTTTACTTAAATCTAACATATTCCACTTACTTAATCCTAACTGTTTAGTTCATTTCATATACTTAATTCTAACAGTGTATTTTAAATTCCTATATGTTCGTTGAACTTAAATTAACATTAAATTCTTAATATTAGGGGGGTGCATATTTATACAAAATAATAATAAAATACATAAATAAAATAAAATGAAATAAACAACATCAAATAAAATAAATAATGACGAAGATGATGATGGCTCAACACTATCCCTTTCACACTTCGCCAGTAACTGTCAAAATTACATTTCCTTCCTGGTTTATACTGTGCTACAGATTAGTTTTGTTCCTAGATATATTTTAAAAGTTAAAAAATATATAAAAAGAAAGATATATATTTGATAATGAAAGATATATATAAAAAATGAAAGGTGTAAATAATAAATGAAAGTGACAAATTGTGTTATATTAGAAGCATTTCAATATTATTTAGATAATAATTCTTTCAATTTTTTATTTAAATAGCGATGCTGATGTGCAATTGTTTAAACTACATTTGTTTTGTAATTTCCAGATGACATTTAGGAACCCTTAAATAGGTATTGTTTCTTGTATTATAGCTCATTTTGTTGATAGAGAAACTAATCGTGTGATGTCCAATTGTATGTATAGTTTCGTAAATATATATCAATAATTGTAGTTTGTAAATACCGTATATTGATAAAACATTTTTAGCAATATACTTATAAAGCAACAAAGTAGGGTATAATGGCAGTAGATTAAATACAGCTTTCAGAGATTTATTTTGTATAACTTGAGAACTTCATTAATCTGCACATACTGTTTGCGATTAAGTTTAGTTTTTCAATCAGAATTGAATGATTTACGAGATCAAATGCTTTAGGAAAATCATAAAAAAGTACCAACACCATTGAGGCCCCTATGCAAACCATCACATATATAGTTGACCACATTAACCACTGCTTCATCTGTGCCACAACCATTTTGAAAGCCATATTGATTGGGATATATCAAATCTTCGGTATACAAAAAAGTTAATAATTGATTGTAGAAAAGCTTTTCAAATATTTTATCGATAACGGATAAAATTGCAGCAGTCCTAAATTGAACAGGTGTATTTCCATGAACTTCTTTAGGGATAGGGATTATTTTGTGAATTTTTAGATCATCAGGATATATTGAGCGATTTATACACGAATTAAAAAATTTAGTTAATAGCGTTGTTATAATTTCTTTGCATTCAAAAATACACTTTGACTTTTAAGTAAATCATAAACTTCATTTCCACTAATATAACTATAAACAAATTGATTATGATTGTATATTAAAGATCGAAACATATTGCAATGATCCGTTGAGTTATATGAAATTCCGTTACTTAAACTCTCTACAGAAAAAAATTCAGTTGTCAAAATCATTATCAATTATCTGATTCGCATCATTCTTTACAGTAATGGCAGATTTGGAACTTCTTCCAAGCGTTTTATTTATGAATTGCCAACATTTACGTGGATTGTCACAGATTTTATTGAAACTCTCATGGTAATAATTTGCCATACGCTTTTTAAATGCTATTTTCAATAGTTTGCTTATTCTTTTAATACGGTCATTTAAATCAATATTATTTCCAATTTTTCTTCTCTTTTTCTAACAATTTTTCGTATTCTATACATACATATCTACATATTTGGCCATTACAACCCTTCAGTCAGGATTACGTCCTAGCTTCTCACACCACTCATGTTGGGTGTGTTAATTATATACATGAGTGGCGTGACGTCCAGTTTGAAGTCGACGCCGAACGACAGATTTTTTTTCTTTTCATGATAATTTTATTTACTCAGAGTTTTTGCCAGAAATCTGCTGAGAGGAAGTCGCCGAAAAAATATCCTTTCATATTTCGTTTTTGATGTCTTGAACCGTGGCCTTACGTCTAATAAGCCAACACACTACCAATTAGACTATGGCGGCTTGTATTCCATAAGAGATTGTAAATTGGCGTTAACCCACGGTGTTAGTTCGAGTTTTAAATCTTTTCTTTTTCTAGAAACAATTGTTGAGTTGGTAATAACGTTTGTTATACACTCTACTAAATAAGTAGTGTCAATATTGTCCATAAAACTTGCAGTAGATAGTGTCCGACTTAAATTTTCTTTGACAAGTTCATAATTGTAATGATAGCGAACAACATCTCTGAAATCTGTTGTATTAGTAGCAGAGTCAATTATTATATTTAGTAAGTTGTGGTCTGATAACGTCCATTTAACTGAATTAATCTTGAGTTCCGTTTCAATATTGCAAAATACATTATCTATTGAAGTTCCACTGCTAGACCGAGTAATAAGGGTATGGCAGTTTTTGAAATCGTAACATTGAAAAATATCTTTTAAATCCTGAGCTTAAGAATTATCCATAGAATTAACATTAGTGTCGCCAACAAATATACAAGTGTTTGTAGCTAGACAATTTAATGAATAAAATCTATACTTTCACAGATTACAACTGAAAATAATATGCCTTCGCGAACATATATTGACGTACCACTATAACAATCATATCTGCAGCAGTGAACTGCATTATATCGCGGAATTTTTCAACAATGAGTATTCAAAAAGATAAGTAAATACGCATTCATACTTATTTTAATATTATACTCATACTACTCATATTCAAAGTTTGAAGTACTCATCATACTCATACTTAACAGTACGCATGATGTTGTTGATTTCGACTCTCGTGTACTCAACATATAAGTATGATTCGAGTACGAACACTATAGTACTCACTAGAAGGTTGTGTGTTTGCTCTGGGTGCTGTGTTATTATGAAAAATGAAAAAGTAATAAATTAGTGGCAAAAAACGCATATTTAAGAAACAAAAAGAACGCTAGAAGATTTGGAAGACTCTTTTGA
The DNA here is from genome assembly GCA_005959815.1 of Sarcophaga bullata. Lineage (NCBI taxonomy): Eukaryota > Metazoa > Arthropoda > Insecta > Diptera > Sarcophagidae > Sarcophaga > Sarcophaga bullata. The sequence continues at coordinate 6,608 of QOCX01007275.1, forward strand.
AAAAATTAAATAAAGTCGAGTTCTTGGATCAAATGTGAACCGAGTGGAAGAAAAAAAGATTTGTATTGTTATTTCATATTTCAGTTTTATTTATTTCATATTTCATTTATTATTTATTTCATATTTGATTTATTATTATTGTTTTACATTTTATTTGTACTTAACAAATTACTTTACAAAAAATAGGTTTATAACTAAAAGGACATAGTCTTATATGAAGAATTAAGGAATACTATGTTGTCAACTGTTTTGGGGGTTAATCTATTGCGCTTTTCAGTAATAATATTTCCAGCCAAAGAAAAGACTCGCTCTGACGCAGCACTGCTGGTTGGAATTGATAGAACGCGCAACGCTAGTTTTGATAGTCGTGGATATTTTACGGAGTTGTCTTTTCACCATTGTATAATATCAAAATTTTCATCTATCAATATGTTTTCCATACAGTAGCGTGTTACCTCTTCCCTTGCACTTTCTGGTGTTGACGTCATAGAGCGTCTTAATAAATTTGGAAAAAAATCGCAATTCTTTATTGAATTAGGCATTTGCATTAAATGAATAATTAGTAGTAGAAGTCGCCGTAGTCTAGTAGGTAGTGTGTTGGCTTATTAGACGAAAGGCCAGGGTTCGAATCCCCGGTCAGACATCAAAAACGAAATATGAAAAAATATTTCTTCGACGACTTCCTCTCAGCAGATTTCTGGCAAAAACTCTGAGAGTAAATAAAATTGCCATGAAAAGTTTCTCAAAAAAATCTGTCGTTCGGAGTCGACTTTAAACTGTAGGTCCCGCCACTCATGTATAAAATTAGCACACACAACATAAGTGGTGTGAGAAGCTAGGCCGTAATCCTGACTGAAGGGTTGTAATGGCCAATTATGTATGTTATGTATGAATATTTAGTAGGATTTTCAATTGAGCTATTACTATGGGATATTTTAAATTCGATAAAATTGTAGAGGATAAACTCGGTGACGAAGGACTTCATAAAGGCGTTAAGTTGGTCGGAGAATCCGGCGTTGTACTGGGTTATATTGCAGTATTATTAATAATTAATTGAGAATTACTATGTTCAGAGTTTTCAATTTCATTTATGCAGAACTCTTTTATTTCTTCCGAATCATTGCCTTGCACAGAAGTAGCAGGCGGATACAAGAAAAAAGTGGTTTTGTGCCGTATATTCAAATTTGAAACCCAGGTCTCATCTACCTTTTTTAAAATATTTGTTTTCAAGGTTGAAATTGCCTGAAAATCATTTTCTTTAACTACACAAATTTCTTTGAGGCGGTTAATTGATGGTATAATAAAACATATAGACGGGAAACTACATCCTTGGAGTTTGTTGAAAATGATATCAAAACAGGCGCACAGTTCAACCAAGCATTGCAGGATTAAAATGTCCATATTTGACAGTTTGTTTCTGAGTTACCTGATCGAATTTCATTCACTTATATCCAGTTATCTGAAACAGATTTAAACATGACATAATGAGAATTCCAATGAGTTTTTAATGAGGTTTGCAGTAGATGTTGGAGACTTGCATTTTTAAAATATTTCACAATTTTTTTACAATAAGTAATAACTTCTGTATGCCCTCCTGTACATTCAATAGCAGAGTCCAAAATATGGGAAAATAAATATCTTGAACAATTAAGCCTTGTGAAGTTCTCCAGAGCTTTCTTAACATTGCTTCCCCTGTCTGTTACGAAAACAATATTTTTTAAATCCTCTACACCAAATTTACTAAGTAAATTTTGCAATTTACTATGCAAATTTTGCCCACTACTATGCATAAAATGCATGGATTTCATACCTGGGACAATAATAAGTAGCTCAAAGTTATTTTCGTAGTCGTCTTGCCATAGATCAATGATTATAGATGCTTCACCATTTCTTACTAATTTTGATTTTAGTTCGTTCTTCCTTTCTTGTGCAGTTTTCGTTATTCGACGTGAAAGTGTGGATGGATTAGGAAGCAAATCATTAACTTCGATGTTTGTGCCATAAAGTGCCCCAATTCTTAAAAAAAAATTAACCATTTTCCGAAATCCTGTTCTTTCAATAGCAGTGAAAGGGCGACAATCCTCAATAACCCATGTTGTACATGCATCAATAGCTTCCTGTATATCCTCCTTGCTTACCTTTTTGATAGATTTACTTGGTGTGGTTAAATTGAAGCACTTATGGCGATTTAGGTTAGATGACGTTTCCATTATATTTAAATATTTTTTACAGAAGCGACAACATACAAAACCGTCTAAAATTTGTTCATCATCCCTTAAGATTTGAAAATCTGAAATTGTCCATACTGGGCTCCTGCCCTTACGTTTTTGAACTAATTGGAAAACTGCGGATTTATTTTTTCCTTAATCCCACTACTCTCATCCATTTCTTTATAACCAGCTTATAAAAATTCAGAAAATTATAATGTTTTTACTTATCCTTAAATTTTTGCAATAAACATACACTTTTTTGCTTATGTATATTTATATATTGTTATTTCTTTCTTAATGTCTAACAACTAATACCCTTTTCATATAAGACGAATAGTTTTAAACCCTTTGTCTGTTTATATTGAATACAAAAATATTATAATTTCTTTTTGTTTTCCACGCAAACCAACAAGTGTTAAGGGTTAGTTAGTCAAGCGTAAGAAACGTAAAATCGTAACGTACGTAGCCTTAAAAACGTTTATGTAGTTATAGAAGTGTTAAAAATGGGGCATATGTCAACGAAGAATGTAAACAAAAAAGAAACAGAACACAAAGCAACACACACACACACGAACACAACACAATGAAAAGAAATTGGTATACAGACATTTGTACAAAGTCAATTGTTCAGAACAGTGATGAGTGTTGTTAAGAAAAAGCAAAATTCAAAAAGTACCAAATTGAGCCTTAATTGGAAGAAGTTATATTTACTTCTTAAATTTTATGTTATTATAAATATTTATTCTTGTAATATTATGAATATTATAATTTTTGTTTAATCTGAGTCGACATTTATGGAATTTAATATAAGTAGAGTCGAATATTGCTCTATTTCAATATTTTTTTATTGAATGCAAATCAAATCTCAGTTTGAATAGTATTAAAAAATATAAAAAATAATTATGAACATTAGAATCATGAGAATAGATATTTAAAATGTTAAAGATTAAAAAGTTTTATATAGAAATAGAAAAGTACAAAAAGTTCATTGCCACTTAAAATACATATTTATTTATTTGTTCAAAGTTTTTTTATACACATACAGCATAATAAACAAAATAATATTAAAGAAAATTCCTTTTATGTATAATTTAAAGTAATATATTCGATTAAATAACATATATAAAAGTACCAAAAATAAAATTCGTACCACTTCGTCACCCAAAATACATACATATTATTTATTTATCTTGTTAAAATTGTTTTGTGAGCACAATAAAAACATAACAATAAGTATTTATTTCTTATATAATAATTCCTTTATTATTATTTTAATTAAAAATTATATTATTATTTGTTATATAAATAAATATGAATGTACCAAAGAGGGCATTTGTGCCGCAATGCAACTCTGCATACGATAGCCCCATCACTCATATTGAAGTGTCACGTAGAAACGTGAGAGAATTCTGTTTTATACAGATCGTCCCGTTTTGCTAAAGAGAGAGAACGTTTCGGTAAGCGTTTACATTGCTTTCCATATGATAAAAAGAGAACGTTTTTT
>QOCX01007278.1:0-10318 GCA_005959815.1 Sarcophaga bullata
AGCCAACACACTACCTATTGGACTACGTACCTCCGTTTGTAAACCCGTATTATGATCCGGTAGCCGGTTTGCTTTATGATTCTTCTATATCGAGACACAGTCCCATTCTATGTCCATGTATAGAGCCATTCGTGTTTCGGACTAGTGCACATCTTTGTTAGGCACGCGTTTGACCGTTCAGTGTCTCAACTTTATTCTAGCCATAGGATTTGTGGCTCTGGTTGATCCATTTCCCGCCGCTTCTTATCAAACCCTTATCTTTAACGGTTGAACGAAGACTATTCTTTCTAATGCTCTTGTGGGTGACGTTCGCCTCATTTTTTTAATTAAGTTTTTCACCTTATAAGTTCACATCATTTTAGTGGCATGTGAAAGACTACTCTTATGAGTGCAATTGATTGAAAATGTTTGCAAAGATTTTCAATTTTTATAAAAAATTGTTTACAACCTTTTTATTTTCCAAATTAGGAGTTTATTTACAAAATGATCATCAATTGTTCAAAAGAGCAAAGAGTTTTAGGTGAAAAAAAAAAAATATATTGGAATGAATTCCTTTATTTGATGTTTAACGGTTATTCAAATGTTCAGTTTCTCCAGCTGTGGAAAATTAATGGCGTCTGTGCAATTCGTGTGCAGTCTGTAAGTGTGTCGTCTATTAATTAAACGAACATTTTGTCTCGTAATGAAAGTAAGTGATGACGATTTTTTTTCTCTGTTTCTCGTTTTCCTTTTTCATTGTTGTTGTTGTTGGTGGTTGGTTGATTGTTGTTGCTGTGGTTGTACTACCACAGATTTAGAGTGTTAAAAGGTTCAGTTTTTCACATCGTCCAAAACAAAAAACAGAAAAAAAAAATTTAACAAAAGCAACAGGCACAGTTCACTCGTATGTTACAACCACGCAGTTTTAGTTTTCCCTCCTCTAATTTTTTCGCTGGATATGCTTTTGTTGTTGTTGTTGTTGTTGGCAGTTTTTTTTTTTCTTTCTTTTAACTTCAACCTCTAATTGTTTTGTAGTGAAAATTTTGTTTAATGTTCCTCATTTCCTTGATTGCAAACATTTCTTTGGTCTTTTTTTTCTTTCTTACATTTTCCACCAACCAATACATAGGCGAGCCTTTTACTGGGTTGAGTTGAGATTTTCTTTCCATCATCGTCATCATTAACTTCGCTCATTTAGGAGGGGAAATGGAAAATGTCAGGTCGTGGTGTGAAAATGTTTTAAAAAGATTTTTAATTTGTAAATACAAAAAGGTTAAGTGCCATGGTTCATATGACAAGGAAGTGTAAATTTATTGAAATCCTTTCGTAGAGAAATTCACCTTAAATGGTTAAAAGATTTCAAAGGTCACTAGGTGTTAAAATGTTTAATCATTTGCGTGTTAGTTTCGTTATCAATTAATGGAAAGTTAATGGAAATTAATGAAAATCTTGAAATGAATGTGAGAAAATGTGCTTTTGAAGAAATTATTGTATTTTACATACATATGTACATACATACCATATGTATGATGCATAGGCGTATATATTCGAAATACGAAGCATAATTGTAGACACTTTCACAATTTGATTGGATTCTGCATTGAATTGCACAATGTTGTATCGAGTGGATGAACTATGGGTTTAAATTTGAAAAATTGTGTCTTTTGAATCTGACAATACTTATGTCACTCTATTCTGTCAAAAAATTCATTTTATTATGACCACTGAAGTTAATGACCATTGGATTTACGCTTGAGCATGTCTTGGCACTTTATTTCCAAAACAAAGACAATTGGCCGGAAATTGCTCGAAAATATTTTATAAAATTTGGTCGCAGAGAAGGACCAATAGTGTCTTGGTATACACAAGTTTATTGCTAAAGCTGGCGAAACTAGTTCAATTGTTAATGCGCTAAGACGTGAGTGTGCTCGCACAGTGCATATACACGAAAGTATTGAAGCCGAAGTTGAGAGAGTGCGTAAGATCCATCAGCGTCAACTCGTCATCGTTCTTCAAAATTTAATACTTCACATATCAGTTTACGTTGTATTTTGCGAAACGATCTCGGTATGACAGTGGATTCAAGAGTTGAAGTCGCATGACCATCCTCTTCGCTAGATGGGGCAACGAGAAACTGCACAATGATGACGATTTTGCCAAAAAAAAAAAAATTATCTTCTCTCAAAATTGCCGTTTTTGGGGCTGAGAAAACCACCACATGATCTTACAGAAACCAATTGAGCCATTACGAGTAACTGTTTGGTGCAGCTTGTGGAGCGGAGGCATCATGGGCCCATATTCCTTTGAAAATGAGGACGGCGCAACAATTACGGTCAATGGAGACACCTACTGGACTATGATAACCAATGTTTTTGCACTTCATGGTCTTGCTCTTCATGGTATTGACGTGCATAATGTTTGGTATCAACAGAATGTTGCAATTTACCACACATCTCATGCCACAAGCGATTTATTGCATCAAACGTTCGATGGCCGTTTAATTAGCCGAAATGGTGATGTCAATTGGCCGCCAATACACTGCGATTTAACACCGTTGAACTATTTTCTGTGGGTCGCCGTTAAAGAAAAGTGTTATGCCGACAAACCAGAGACAATTGAGCTTTTGAAGGCCAACATTCGCGATAGCCGAGATACGCCCCCATACACTCGATAAAGTGAAGGAAAATTGGTTCGATCGAATGAGGTACTATCAGGCCAGGCGCGACAGCCAATTGTACTTCACAACAATAGAATACGTTTGGCAAAATTTCAAACGGTTTTTGTTTTATTTTATGCTTTTAAATGGCTTACCCTTTACAATTGATTGTTAAAGATCTCCCTCTTTGCATGAAATAGTTTTTCCAAGAAAATGTGTGTTTCACTGTACCACACCATAATTCACAGAATTGCCGGAAAAAAAAAAGATCGTTTCAACACCAGCAGTTTTATGCAATTGTAGTTTTGATAAAAAAAAGGGTCATAAAATCTAGTGGAACAATAAAAGTGCATTGTCATCATCATCATGATGGGTCATAAATTAATGAACCATCGTAACCAACATTAAGTAAACAGATACAGGTTCTTAATTAAAGCCATAAATATTGTGTTAAAGCCGTGTTTAATAAAACATCAACTTCCTATATTTGTATAGGAATTTAAAAGAAACAAAACACCTCCCCTCCCTCCCTAACGAAATCACATAACTAAACGATTTAAATTAATATTGAACATTGAAAAAAATTTTTAAATTAAAGAATAATAAATGAAAGGAGAAACCTTCAAAAGTTGTTGAGTTGCTAAAACTATTATGATCATCATCATCATCATCATCATCATCATCATTGACATCATTATCATTGTAAGAAATGCTTCATAATGCATGGCATTCTATCCATATGTTGCACGACCCTTCTTCATTCATATACATACTCGCCTTCAATTGAGTTGAGGAACATAAGCGCTTTTAAGACAATCATCGCATATCGATCACAGAGCGAGCACTTTATCACAGATCGAATTGTTTTCGTTGTTAATTGTCAAAACAATAGCAATGAATTGTGTTTGTGATTCATTTTAGATTTTGTAGAAAAATTTGTAGTGCTTTGATGTCGTTGATGTAACATTGCCTGCATGGCTGCATGGCTGCATGGCTGCATGGCTGCATGGCTGTATGCCTGCCTGCATTTGACGGCCGGTAATGGTATTGGTGGTGGTTGTTTGATTTCCGCTAAACGCTGCCAGCCACTAACTCATGCCATAACTTGCCATGCCATGCCATGCCATGCCAATCCATTGCCATTGGAATACGTTTCAATCAATATGATGCTTTGCTTAGCTATGTGTGTGGGTGCTGAGTTTTCGATTGTTTTTTTTACGTTTTTCTTTCAAGTATTTAAAGTCAATTAAGCATAACCCATGTTGAAATTTAAAAAAAATTTGAAAAAAAAAACTGAAAAACAAAACCCTTCACTGCCTGGGTAGTGGTGGTGGTATCCTGAACGCTTCCACTAGGGAGAGAGAGAGAGAGATTCATTAAAATGTAAAATGTATTGTTTCGTTTGGTTTCGTTTTATTTGGAGATACGGTTTGTTACCGATTGTCTGTCTGCCTGTCTGTCTTATGGAGTTGAAGATTTTTTTTTTTGGTTTTGGTTTTGGTTGTGTTTCGTTACTTTTCCTAGAACCCACCGCCTGTTACAAATGCATCATAGAAAGAAAAACTTTAATCAACAATTTAATTGTTGACTTTAGCAAATTCGTAAAACTTTGTTTTTGTTTTTGTTTTTGTGAATTTTTTTTCTCCTGTCATTTTTTGTAACTTTTTTTCTTCACATTTTTTTTTTTGTTTTCCTAAAATAACATGAAAATGTCGTCTGTAATCAAAAATTGTGCATCTCTCTTCCTTTTTTTTCTCTCGTTTTTTTGTTTGTTGTTAACGATTCCCACTTTATATTGAAAAGGAAGAAAAAAAAAAAGAAAGAAAAAATGGAAAATTAAGTCAACTGCTGTTATTTTCCACTTCAATTGCAATTAACCCAAGACAACTTCTTCTAGTTTAGATGAGGTTAATTCTTCGCGTTTTTATTTTCTTTTCTTTCTATTCGTTTTGTCTGTCTGTCTGTTACTTCTCGTTAAGTTATTTCAAAAGCCGGCATCGCCTATAAAAATGAAACAGGGGGGCCAATTATAAAACATCGAGGACATACATAACTTGGTCATTACAATCCTTCAGTTAGAATTACGATCTAGCTTCTCACAGCACTTATAGTTTGGTGTGTGCCGTAATTTTATACATGAGTGGCGAGACCAAAGGCAGTTTAAATGGGACTAAAAACGTCAGATTTTTGAGAAACTTTTCATGCCAAATTAGCTGTCAGTCTTTTTTGCCAAACCACCGTGGATGAATAGCATTCAACAACATGGGCAATCAATATTCATGCGCTTCATCAATGATGGCCGTAATCATAGAAGTCGCCACAGTTTAGTAGGCTTTGGGTTGACTTATTAGACGAGAGCCCTTGATTCTATCCCCAGTTTAGACATCTCGCAAAAAACGAAGTATGAAAAAAATTTTGAATTCGGCGACATCTTCTCCTCAGTCTTTTAGCAAAAACTCTAAGAATAAAAAGAAAATTGCCAAGGTTTGTCGTTCGGCGTCGACTGTAAACTGTAGGTCCCTCCACTCATGTATAAAACTAACACATACACATGACATGAGTGGTATTGAGAAGCTAGATTGTAAAATTGACTAAACAAGTTGCAATGACCAATCCAGTCAACGAGAGCACTACACGTAATATGGTGGATAAATTCAGTAAACGTTCGTTGACAAGTTCGTTCATTGTAACATCCGTCATAAACACCGCCGCTATCCTTGGGAACGTGCAAGAGAATCCGAGACAGTCGATTTCTTGTCGCTTGCAAAAACTTAATCTTTTGCAGATCACAACTTGATAAGTTTTGCTTTGCTACCTAGAGCTGTGCTTGCAGAAAATTCATTTGACCCAGGTACTCAATATAGACCACCATAGACAGGAGCTGTTGGCAACTTATCCTGTTGCTGGGTGAATGCTTGGATAAACAACCAACATTATCGAATGTTGGATAATACCAATCGACGGGAGGTCCAAAAGTGTCCAATGCATTCTGAAAGAATCGCAGTTTATTGTACATTATTTGAGGACAACGTTGGCCAGGCCATTACTGTCAAAGGCGCACACTATAGGTCGATGATTACAAACTTCCTTTGACACCAACGATGTAATTTTCAGTAGCACAGCGCTATGTGATATACAGCTTGTGATGCCTTAGAAATTTTGCACAATCAATTTCACGACATGGTCATNCGTGAAAGTGATGAGCTAAGTGCCCACTAAGCTTGACCCTGTTAGTTCAAATTAATAGATTGGCAAACATGGCTGTATTAAGGGTGATAATTTGTTCACGTAGACATGATAAAATTTTTATTTTTTTTCATTTAACAGTTTACTATCACTTCACAGAAATACGATTTGTTATGATTCTACGATTATAAAGGTCTTCCTAAGCTAAAGGAGGTAATCCTTCGTGCATTATATAGTCCATACCGGCAACATACTATACCTTCAACTCTATTACTGTTTGCTTTACTTTTTTGTTTTTAATTTTGTGGATGCAACATGATTTTTCATTGATTTTTATTTTGTTGCCTTTAACAACAACAGTACAGCAGCAACAACAAACAAACAAACAAACAAACAAAAAAGTTATGTTTTATGGCACAAGTACTCGTAACAAAACCAATTTTTTATTTATTTTCAATTTTCTTTTTCTCGTTATTCCTTAAAAGAAATTGAGAAAAAACAAAATAAGATTGCAACTTAAGGTGGGGTCTGTCAAATAGAAATCTATCGATCTTTTAACATTAAAGGCAACTTAATCATCTCTTCTTTACTCTCTTAGATACGGCTACAGAAAAATATCATTCGAAGCTGATTTTTCAGTTAAAAAAAAAGCAACAGAAAAAGGCATTCGAGTATGTAACATAAGGCGGCATAAAGTGTCCACGTATATGCCATGCTATAGCACTCTCTTATAAAAATATTCTTCATGCCTTTCTTTTCGTTTTGTTTTTGTTTTTGTTGTTTTGTTTTTGATCGATTCATGAGTAAGAGTGATTCAATTTATTAAAAGCAGAAAAACATTCAATAATTAATGAACGCTTTGATTTATTCGCTACTTTTTCTTGTTTTAATATGTACTCTACTATATTTTGAAGTTGTATGTTCGCATAGAGAGACCTGAGGTCACGGTTCAAACCCCAGATCAGATGTCTCAAACAAAACGAAATATAAAGAAATATTCCTTAGGCGACTTCATCCCAGTTCTTCCTCTCAGTTTTATAGCAAAAATTCTGAAAGTAACATAAAATTGCCATAAAAAGTTTCTCGAACAATCTGTCGTTCGGAGTCGACTTTAAACTGAAGGTTGCGCCACTCATGTATAAAATTAACATACACAACATAGATGGTGTGAGAAGCTAGGTTGTAATCCTGACATAAGAGTTGTATGCATGTATGCATTGTTAAAAAAGGAAATGTGTGAACGGTCTTTATGGTCGCCGTAGTCTAGTAGGTAGTATGTTGGCTTATTAGACGAAAGACCAGGGTTCGAATTCCCGGTCAGACATCAAAACCGCGAAACTAGAAAAAAATATAGCCTGCAGCGACTGTCCTCCTCCAGCAGATTCTGGCAAAAACTAATAGGTGTAACATAATCTGCCATCTAAAATTTCCTCCCCAAAAACTCTCTCTTCGAGTCACATCATTGCTCCATAAATTAACAACACCAACAAACATAAGTGGTGCACACTGGCGAATTATGTACATGCATGATGAAGGAATCTCGTCTCTGGTCTCTTATGCCATTTTGCTAAGAAGTATCTCATACCATCATGCGCACTGATCACTATTACCATATCACTTACCCTCTACTTAATTCGGCCATCACAACAACCCGCCCCACCGGATGTTACGACCTGCTGCAACACATCTTCTCCAGGCTCTTTGCTCTGCGCCTACAGCCAAGCCTGGTCCCACCAGCGAGACAGGCGCTTCCCGTTTAGCGGTCCTTCCAAGATACAAGGTCCGTCTCTCGCCTGTCCGCCAGATTCCGCCAGATCCCCGCATAAAATCACCCGTCCTCGCCGGAGCCAACCTACACTCCCATCTTAGACAACCATTCCTGACCAGCGCGCAGCCCCGCTAAATATTAATATGCTGCACAACATCTATGGTCGTTGAAGAGCACACAGATCCAGCTCACTGTGTATCCCATGGCGACAATTTCTCCAACTCGCACTGGACCGAAGAATCTTACGCTAGGATCTCGCTTCTTCGACATACTTTCCAAGGCTGCTGCACTCGTGCTTAATAAGCGTCCGCCATAGAAAGAAGCATGTAGTGCTTTTGTAAGAGTACTGCTAGTTTCGTCGCATGAAGAGATGGTCTCTGTTACTCAATTGCTATTGACCGCCATAGTGGCACTGTGGCAGTGTATCCTGCTGCTGATCTCACAGACTCGAGCAGATAGATAAATAGATTATGATATCGCCGATACTTCTATGAATCAGCTGACGCCTCACTTCTCTACCTTGTCGATAACATATACTCTGTACAGTAGTATCACATAGTCGCTGTAAACCGTTGTTGTTATTCTTGATTAACATTCTAGAATATTTTATAATTTGTTGTTATTGTTTTTGTAATTGTAGTTGGTGGCATTTTTTTTTTGTGTTGTGTTGTGTTGTCAATATTATTTTTATGATTTTGTTATGCCTTCAGAAAGAAAGAAACAAAACAAAAAGAACAAAAAACAACATTTCACAAGCAATTAAAGATTTTCATCTTTATTATGGAAATCCATACACTGTGTTAGTGCATTGTGCAGCACAGTAAGTATTTTGTGTGATGTAATCGAGTCTTTTCTTTCTTTCCCCGGTCCGTTACCCATCGTTTTTATTATGCCTTTTCGTATGGAATTTTTAATAACGCACTGAGCCTGATTACTAATAAAGTTTGAATTTTTTTTTTTAATTTTTATCGATTAATTGATTGCTTAGAGGAGTAAGTTTTTAAGGTTTTGTTTTGTTTTGTTTCATTTAATATTCAGTGATGGGTTCTGCTGTGCGAGCCAGACAGACAGACCACCGGAGTTTTAAAAGTTAATTAAAGTTTAATAAGTAACTCCCACTTTATGTAAAAGAGAGGTAGAAAGAAAAAAAGAAGAAGAATTATTTTTAATAAATATTATCATGTGTGGTAATACGTAAAACAAAAAGACGTAATCTGAGGAGTTTTACGTAAATTAAATGTGAAAACATATTTAGAAAGAGATAAAAATGATTTGTGGCATATACGAGTACATCCTCATGATATTAAGTTGACCAAGTAGGCCGTTGTTAAGGTAATTGAAATAATTATCATAATATTTTTACAAATTTATGTTTTTTTTGGAATAGAAAGTTACAAAAATATTTTTAGCACACGTTACAAAACGATTGATATTAAATGCCTTTAATATATGAGGCGTGATCAAAAAATAGCCGTTATTTAAAATTTCGTGAGTTGCGTGTGTTCAATTTTCGTATTTTTTTCTGTTATGTTGGTACACATGTTATGTTGGCAATATCAGCCATTTTGGATTGTCAGTTTGTTTTTGACAAATCAAAAGGTTAGTCGTGTTTTGGTATACTCTTCGATTTTTTTTTCGGTCTTGCCTCTTCTGGACGCTTCATAAGGATAATTGGGCTTTAGTTTCAATGTCACAGACATACACCCATGATTCGTCAGCAGTTGTGATCTTTTTAAGCAAATCTGGATCGTCGTTGACGACGTCCAAAATCTTCTGAGCGATGTCCAAAATTTAATAATTTTGGAACAATTCTCGCTTCCTCAAGTTTCATGCCTAAAACATCCATAACAATTGCTTGGCATGAGCCCAACGATATGCCAATATCATCAGCAACCTCTCTAATAGTGATTCCAAAATCATTTTCTTCACTACTTCAATGTTTTCCGCAGTTGTTGATTTTCTCGGGCGACCAGGACGAGCATCGTCATGGACATCTTCTCGGCCTTCCTGAAACCGGTTATACCACAATTGAACCTGTGTTCTGTTCATATTAGACTCGCCAAATGTCCGTACATCAATAATATAGAGGAACAGAGTATGTCCACTGTAGGACAGCTATTATCTGTTGCAGCAAGAGGCACAGTGATAACCACACATTCTATAAAAAAAAAAAATCGGCGTTTGATTTAAAAGATACACAAATTATGGTTGCCAAGTATGGCATGCAAATTCTTATATTTTAGTAAACGAAACACTAATAACATCCCGAAAATAAACAAAAAAAAAACATATCGAATGGTAATCTAGTAGGTAGTGCGGCCACAGTTCAAACCCCAGCTCAGGCATCTCCAACAAAACGAATTTTCAAAAAAATGTTTCTTAGGCGACTTCCTCTCAACATATTTCTGGCAAAAACTCTGAGAGTAATTAAATATTACCGCCTTCGAACGACTTTAAACTTTGTTGGCCCCGCCAATTATTTGGAAAATTAATATACACAGCATAAGTGGCGTAAGAAGCTGGGCCGTAATCCTGACTGAAGGGTTATAACGATCAATTAGGAATGAAATAAGCATATCAACCGTAGTAAGTGATAATGATGTATAGGCTTTGCTTTGACGTTTCTTAAGCACGCATTCTTCGGGATAAAATTTTGCCTTACTTAATAAGATCCTTGAGTTCAGACCTCATTTTGAAAGAAATATGAAAACAACATTTCTCTTAACAAT
>QOCX01007279.1:0-10316 GCA_005959815.1 Sarcophaga bullata
ACCCTCCCTCTCTTCTGCCAACAGTCATCAGTTACCAGGAAATCAGTCTGCATGCAAACTGAAGACTCCTACAGAAAGCTGGCTGATGTAAGGAAGACATAGGAAAAGGATAAACAGACAGACAGACAGACAGCTGTTGTAGTATATTGTTTTATAATAAGAAAAAGTAAATGCGTCACAGAGAGGGAGTGGAGTGCTTTATAGAGGATAAGAATGCATTTTGTCAGTATACAACATTCAAAAAAAAAAAAAAAACTTTAAGGAGATTGTAAAACAAATGCTCCTTTATTTTCTGTTTTTGTTTAAAGGTCTGGCAGTAAAAACAAAAAACTAAAACTATTCATAAAAATTGATTTTCTCATATCCTGTGACATTTATTTGCAGTCCTTCTTAATATTTCTTCGTTTTTTTTCTTCTTCACACTTGTTTTAGTTTATTTAATGTCTTCCAGACATGGCATTGGCGTCTAATAAATTTATCCTTGTGCCTCTTGTGAATGTTATTCATTGTCGTTTAAAGTTTTGCTATTTTTGCTATTCTTTTTTCTTTCTACTTTTTCTCGTTTAATTAAATTCAGTTGTTCTTGAATTGTTTTTTTCTTTTTTTCTTTACAACCACAACCTCTAGGGTCTTTTTATGATGGAGGTTTTATTGTTATATTTGTTTTTCCTTTTTTGTTTCAGTTTTTTTTTTATTTATTTTTATTTTCATATTTCACTTGTGGTAACATGCACTTGGGGGTATTGATGACTTTCACTGAAAGTACCGCAGCCGCTCCTTTAGACCTTATATGACATTGTGAATGGCATTGAAGATTAGTTTTCTATTTGTGTGTGTGTGTGTGTGCGCGCGGTATGTGTGTGCTTACGAAGCATACATCAACTGAAAGTTTAAATCCTTTAAAACAATAAACTTAAGCTCCATTGTTCTATAGCCTGGCATATTAACAAAGAAGAAAAAGAAGATGAAGAAAGAAAAAAATGAACAAAGTTAAATGATTGTTCAATTACTGACTCAAATGTCATTGACAGTTGATGAGTAAGTGATTCAAAACAGCTTAAAAAGGATTAAAACTTTGGAGTACACAAAAACAGATGATTTCTCTCGTTCATAGGATAATAAAGTCAAAATTTGTAGAGTAAAGTTACTCATCGGAATTCTATTTAAAACACAGAAAATAATGCTATTGAGGTACAATGCCGTTTGCTTGTATTTGCTTAATTTGTTTTTAATCCCTGTAGTCTTTGACATCTCGAACATAACGAAAGTTTGGCTAAAAATCTGGGAGTAAATAAATTTATTAAAATTAAAATCTTTTTAAATCTGTCATCGGTTGAACTTTAGTTCCCGCCACTCATAGATAGAAAACGTTAAAAATAGGTGATGTGAGAAGCTAGGTTGTAATCCCGACTAAAGGATTGTAATGGTCAAGTAAGTAAGAAATTTATTTGAACACTTGATGATACAAGTTTGTATTTAAAATTTTACGAGTTTTAATGTGAAATTTGTACCTTTAAAGTACAAACTATGCATTTGGAACCCAAATTTTCGTCCTAACTTTAACTGGAAATAAAATGGATTTCGGTAAACATATCAACAACTTTCCAAACCTTCACATTGCTCCCAATACTGCAAACGATTCAAAAGAAGTTAATCTGTACGTAACATGTATTCCTCAGTTATAAGGTTACCTCCTGAACGGAATGCGGACATCCGAAGAGTCCCTGAGTGCTGCGCATTTATTATGTCACTCTTAAATAGGCTACAGCATGTAGAAATATCGCTGGAAAATGTGAAACTCTCTGTTGTTTTACAGGAAGACTCAACAGAGTTGGCAGTATGAGGATGCAAGCAATATTGTTAGACTTTATTGGACTAAGTTAGAAGACGACTGTGCTACTGTTTAAGTTGAGAAAAGTACCAAAAAAGGAGCGTTTTATTACTGCGACTTCTCAACTGTATAAATGCATAAGTTTTGTAATTTCACTTTAACTCAAACATATAATTTCAAAAAAGTACCAAAAAAAAAGTACTTTTTATATCACAGAAAAAATTTTCAAAAATTTTTCGTATTTAATTTAAATTAATTTAATTTTACCAATCCTTTTGAATATTTTAGTATTTTTTTTTTACTATACAAACTTGTATTCTGTTCAATATTAGATTTCAGTCTTAGCCAATAGTCAACCCAGTTAAGAATGCTCAATGGCTGTTTAACCAATTACTGTGTTGCTCACATACACGGCGAGTGTAATTGAAATTTCGCTTTTATCTGCAGTCATAGTCATAATTAACTTGCAAATAGATTTTAATTAAAAATTTATTTGCCACAAACATTTCATGTCAAACAGAGTGTTTGTTACACAAAACTTGCAAGTGCAACATAAAATTCAACACCAGTTGTTAGTTCAGTAGTAATTAGTCTTGGCCATAAAGACGAATTCGATACAAACAAAGAATTCTGTTTAAACATGTTTTTAAATCAAAGATTAGATTGTATATTTGAAATTAAATGTTTATACGCTACATAACGCTCTTTGACGATAATGGCAAGTGGATTCCATTTGCCGTTTAATATTGCTAAACAGACAATAAATTTCCAAAGAAAATTTGTAGGCTCTTAATAGAAAACAAATACAATGTATTTCTAGACCCCTAGTTACTGAGCGTAATTATCGGATCTGTTGTCTTAAGATTGTATATCGTTAGTGCATGGCAGTGGGTCTAAAAATAACACAGGCAAGACCACAGTAATACCATTTACAAGAAGAAGAAAACTTCCTAAATGGAAGAATATTAAAATATTTGACTCTGGAGTGAGATAATATCGTAAAAAATGGACGTCAAATATCTAGAAATAGGACTCGATTGATATGGAGAGGTCATATAGAATGCATCTCAGTAAAGGCATGTTCTAATGGTATGCAGGAAAAGCCTGGGGATGCAACCAGGAATTATGAACTGGATGTATAGCATTTGGTTAGATCAATGGTGATCTATGAAGTCATTATCTGGGCAGATAGATGTGTGTCGCCGTAGTCTAGTAGGTAGTGTGTTGGCTTATTAGAGGAAAGGCCAGGGTTCGAATCTCCAGTCAGACCTCAAGAACGAAATAATGATAAATATTTCTTCGGCGACTTCCTCTCAGCAGATTTCTGGCAAAAACTCTGAGAGTAATAATAAATTGCCATGAAAAGTTCCTCAAAAAAATCTGTCGTTCGGAGTCGACTTTAAACTGTAGGTCCCGCCACTGGTGTATAAAAATAACACACTCAACATAAGTGGTGTGAGAAGCTAGGTCGTAATTCTGACTGAAGGGTTGTAATGGCCAATTATGTATGTATGTATGATAGATGTGGAGACTAGCGTGTATTGATATAACAGGGACAGTAAGAACTTTTCTTACAGTGGCACAACAGAACCTCTGTTGGATGTAAATGCGAACATGGTAGTGAAGACCAAACTTTTGAAAGCTTTAAAGTCAGTGGGAATTTTTGGAACCTAAGGACTCAATTGGCTGACAGCTTACTCCCTACTCTACTGGATAGAACTAGTGATTTGCAACGAGACTTTAGTAAAATGAATGCACGCAGTCCACTCTCTTAAAATAGGGACTATTTTGTGGTATACAGGAGTCGCATAATGAAATATTTCAATATTTTTCAAGTGTAAGTCTATGTCATCCTGAGGTTGTTAACCGATCTTTTAATAGGGAACAGAGTCCACAGTTTTACACTTATTCAGAACGGGAGTTTTCTCAAGCCTACTGCTTCGAAAGAATTCTAATCCCCTGATGGTGCAAAATATCGGTTTGTCTCAAAGTGTTCTGAATTTAAATAATTTTGTGTAGGGCAAAATGAAGTGAAGCCTGAACTGTCTTTTCATTTCACCCAATTTTGTTCGAATTTGTTTTTGTAAATTCTTTCTTAAGGCGTTATGTGATGATTTTTTACTCGAAAAAAAAGAACAGACAACATGTGTGTACTTGTTTTTTTGTAACTACATTTTATCAAAAAAAAAAAAAAAAAAAAAAAAAAAAAAAAAAAAATATCATTTACGGTAAATAAATAACATGACACACTAAGTGACTGTGCATAAAAATGCGTTTGTTTTTGTTTCTTCTTTTTGGGCTTAATTAAGATCATGTTGGTTCCACTACTAGCCGCAATGAATGGCGTTTTTTCTTTTCTTAAATTTTTTTTCTTCAATTTAAACAAACCATCGCTATTTATTTGAGATTTTAAGCTAAATTTTTTTTTTTTTTTTCTTTATCTTAGTCGAGTTGTTGTTGTTGTTGCTGTTGTTGTTATTATTGTAAATTGTGTTTAAAAATTAAAAGTGTTCTTTAAAATAGCGGTTATTATATAATACGAGTACACAATGTTTGCTTTTAAAAGAAAAGGTTTCATTTTGCGTTTTGGCCATTTGAAATCGGCATCGACATACCGAAAATAATGATTATTGCGATTGCACTGTATGTATACATAAGAAATCATTTCAGTTTTAATTGCTTCTTTTCGATTTCAACCATTTGGCTAAAAAGAGAAATACTTTAACCTGTAATTGGTATTGCAAAAATGAAATTATTTTTTAAAGTCCTTGCATTACAACATGTAGTTTACATTTGACTTGTCAATTTTGCACAATGTGTATGCTATTGTGTTGAATTTAAATGTAAATGTTGAATCTAAATGTGTCAAAACATCACCAACATTAGTTCTAGTTGCTGACTATTTTCTTTTTACCAATCCAATTAGAATACGCTCTGGTTTTGAATTATAAGTACTCAGATGTGCTTTACAAAGCAATGTATGTGTGTGGTGTACATAATTTGACAAGTCAGATGGAATATACATACAAGCCATTTTAGAAGCATATGTATAATCCATATACTAAGCGAAATTAACTCATTGGATTCGCATGCAGAGCGCTCTTCGGTATAATCTCGCAATAACTAATTATACTTAGCACTCTACTTTTACGTGACCCAGCAAAGAAATCATTCGCATCTCAACCTGTAGTAAAATATAGAAGAAGAACTCTCAAAACTAAATGCTAGAAGCTAGAAGAGAAGTGCGAAAAATATTCTCAATAATGCTGGACAAGCATAAAACTGCACAATATTCCGGAATACTGTGACGTTGAGGGAAGCAAGAGAAGGTGCTTAAAGTGAGTTGTATAGGCGATCTGATCAGCCAATGGATGAGACAGAGAATGGACAAGTTAAACCGTAATATGGGTACTATAGAATCTCTAGTGTGTTGTGGCCCAGACTAAACCGTTCTAGAACCGAATCTACATAGAAAACTTCTTAGAAGCCTAACTGATTTTAGTCCCATTGTCCTAATCTATTGTAGACTATGCGGCGATGAAGAGCAAACACTCATTGTGAACTTGCCTAGACTCAGGATACTAAACCAGGATGGCTTTAATGGCCTTAGGGAGATAGCACCTATCAGAACCAGAAGAGATTTACTAATTGGTGAGATTCCCGATTTTCTGTTCTATCAAACCTGGAGCTATTCATCATAAATCTTAACGTTAGCAACTTGAGATTATCTTATTGGATGCAATAAATCTCCGGAGTGTACGTCTTAACCATAAAAGGCAGTCTAGTGACAGGCAGTAGAAGATTTCTAAAGAAAAATTTCGTTTGGGAGCAATTATAAATCGACTTTTACAACACCTTGTACAGCAGTAAAGTGTGTCTCTAGGAAGATAGCTAGAAAAAAACACACGAAATAACTTACGAATGCATTACGAAGGTATTGAAATTGCGAAAACATGGAGGCAAAAATATTTTTTCAAAAAATTTCAAAATCTTTTTCCCTCAGTATCGCGAGAGGCTTAACAATAAACTCTGCACTGCTAGAACATGATTTGAACTCAAGGGACTTGATGGTGATGATATGGATTGAAGCTGTTTTCATTAGAACGGCTGCTAAAGAAACTCAAACAGAACGGATACAATTTGTTTGTGGTCTTGAATTCAATGTTGGATAAGTCATCTGGTTGATTGCATGCTAAACGTGGTCCATATAAATAGTAAGGCAGTCTACTCAAAATCTGTATTTTGCACATGTGCGGAAATGAATCTGACACCAAGCGAATCTGCTGATGAAAAGTCTACTATATCTAGGTAAAATAAACTTGTATGAATTCATTCCATTTATTCCATAAGCTTATAAGTAAAGCAATCCAAGAATTTTATAATTTCTTTATGGAGACAAGAAAATTTGTGAATTCAATGACACTGATGAGAGCTCTATTTTCGTATTATTATGACTTACATGCCAAACTGTCATCTGTCATTATTGGTCGTAATTAAGATTGAAACTATAAAAAGTTAACCCTTTGATATGCTTCAGTTTGTGGCATGTTCACACCATATTGTCTTTTGACCCATGCATTCAGCGCCAAGAGTTAAGATAAAATGAAATTAAAGTTGGGGAATGTTTATTTCTTTGATTGAATGAAAAAAAAAACAAAATACAAAAAAAAATTGTGGAGAAATTTAATGTAAAAAAATGTTGTTTTTTTTTTCTGAAATATTTCATTTATTTGTTAATTTGTTAATTTACTTGTTTTCTATTTGTATTTGTTTTTGTTTTTGTGTTTTTTTTATTTATTTATTCGTTACACACATGAAAGTTAATTGAGTTTATCTTGGTTGTTTAAAGTTACGTTTTTATGTTTCGTTTCAGTTTTTTTTTCATTACTTTCTTAGATAAAAAAACACGAAAAAAAAAAATCATCAAAATTTGGTTTAAACAATTGGGATTTTTGTGTTGCCGAATTAAATATGTTATGGGTGTGTTAAAATACGATTTAATGTGTATATTTGGTGTTAAAAATTTAATTTTAGAAACTACAAAACATACACAAAATGATCGAAAAAAAAAAATCAAATTTTAATGAGAAAAAAAAAATCGATTTGAAATTGGTGGGAGTCAACAATGATAACGAAGCCATTTTTATATAAAAGATGAGCTATTTTCACTTTCAAAATGACCAATAATTAATTAAACCATTTTTCATTGGCGTACCTTCTTTTTTATTTTATTGCGTAATAAAATTTGGCAATTTCTTAAATATGCAAATATGCGGTAACACACCTATTTTCTCTTTTTTTTATGTCTCTTAATAGTTTGTACGCATATAGATTCAGATGCAGGATTAAAAATAATAATCAAGGCAAATAAAAATTGTAAAAATGCTGTAAATAACGTTAGGAAATTATAATTTGCTTTAAAAAGTAATTGTACCATAAAAAGTACTTTTTTTATATAAAGGGAAAAAAAATAAAAAGTATTTTTTTATTTCCAACTTATGTACTTTTATTATGGGTACTTTATTATTGTGGTACTTTTCAATATATTTTTAGACAAAAAAGTACCATAAAATTTAAAAAAAAAATTGTTTTATTAATATGACATACAAGCGTATAAAAAGTACATTTTATTACAAAAAAGAAAAGATCGACTAACTACCTACTAAAGAGAACATGTTGTGGGAAGTCAAATTTGTGTGGCACATATTGATAGCGGTCCCTATATTCCTTACAGAAACCAAATGACTCTTACTACTGAAAAATTCTGGGGATGCAACCCAGCACTTATGTACTGGATGTATACCATGATGATCAGACCAATAATAACATATGGAGTAACTGTTTTAGCAGTTGGTTGTTTAAGGTAAAGGGACTAGCTTGTGTTGGCCATTGAGAACCTGTCCTACAGAGGGGCTATAACCTATGTCAGATTCAAGTTTGCTCCACATGCTAGTGAAAATCGAAGTTTTAGAGATTGTGTTTAGGTTGATGGGAGACAAGTCTAATATAAAATTTATTAGGCGATTTTGGTATCTAAAGAATCGATTGACTTACAGCTTCCTCCTAAACTGTCCCCTGGACAGAACTAGTGGACTTCATGGTTTTGAAAAGTGCTTCGCAACAAGATTTAGTAACAAAAATGTAGTAATGGGACTATTCTAGAGACTAAATAATTGCGACTAAAGTACGGATCTTGGAACAGGAGCAAAAAGTTTTTGTCCGAAAATAAAAAAATTCCTAGCCCATGGAGAAACTCGTGTATATCTTTCTCGCGCAAGTCTATTCCGAGAGATCTTTTCAATTCAAATTGGTTCGACAGTACAGAGTATAGGATATAGCAACACTATCAGACAGTCAGGCAGCTAGATAAGCAAAATAAGGTTATCTTCTGCTGGGTCCCATATCATGTGAGAATTCTCGGCAATGAACAAGCAGAGAAGCTTGCTAGGAAAGCTTTCACTCCGGGTAAAGGACCAAAATCCTTCTGTGAGAATGATTGAAATGGTAGGTTTAACAAAAATGAAGATAGAGAGACAAAGACTCTTCACAAACCAAGTGGGTTTGAGGCAAACAAAGCTTTTGTTAGGAAAACTGCAATAAGAGTAGATCTGCTTAATGCATCCTACTATTCAAGAATAACTTGAGTTTGATAAACGATATTTTGTTAGGACACTGTAGACTCAGGGTACACTTATTCAGACTAAGCGATGTCTTAAGCCCAAGAACAAATTATCGGAACACATTCTTGGAGGCCGTGTAGCATTAATACATCTCAGAAGGAAACTCCTGAGAGCATATCAGGCTCTTGACGGGAAATAGCCATTTTTAGTACCATTTTTTCGGAACAATAGGCTTCAAGAATACATTACAGGGATACCCCATAAAGTTTGAGGAGATCGAGTGAAGGCAGTACTAAGGTTACAATTGTATCATGGTTGGTGCTAGAACTGTAATTCTGCCCAAAAGATTGTAATGCACGCCACTATGTTATGTTAAAAGTACCAAAACGAATTAAAGGTACGAAAATTAAAATTTTTCTTAATTTTTTAGTTCTATTTGTAATTATATTTTTTTGTATAAAATTTTATTTAATTCAATAATTTAATTTAAAAGTGGTGTTTTTCACATTCTGTAAATGTAAAAACAATATCCGACATTGTGGCGGATACAATAATGCCCTAGATTTGCTTTATTAGTATAAATGTACCAATTATTATAATTTATTGGTACTTTTTCACAATTTTTTTTTTGTTTTTTGCTAAAATTTAAATTCTTAACTTTAAATTTCTTTTTATAATTAAAACTGTTTAAACCTACCCAAAAACAACACACTTTCTTGGAATTTAAGCTGCTTCTTTAAAATATGCCAGATCAACAACAAACATGGACAAAAATTATAGATAAAAAAACACATTTTGCTATGAACACCTAACACAAGGAACTAAAAACATGTCAAAACCTAACACAAGGAAAACTAAAAAATGTTGGCAACTGAAGTAGTTATTGGGAGTTTCACTATGATATCAACACGTACACTTGGCTGCACTTCATCTACTTAAAACAGAGTCAACATGAGGACGTACTGACTGAATTTATAGTAAAGTCTACCCAGTTTTGTTTTGTTTTTTTTTTGTCTTTAGATTCTTAACTTCGATTTTTTTTTCATATTTTTGTAGAGCAAAAAACATACATGGAGCTCTGCTGGTGTATAAATTTCTTGAGAAAAATAAACGTCAACATAAACTTGCAATAATAAAAACAAAAATAAAACGTATGAAACAGTAAACAGTAAACACAGTGCCAATGGTGGTGGTAGTGTAGTGGTGGTGGTGGTGGTGGGTACCATAATAATAAATAGACGAGTAATAAACCTTTCAAGTACTTGACCCACTTGTAGGTCGATCGCATAAACTTTAGAAGATTATTTTAAAACAATTTTATTTCATTTTTTTATTTTTACGCTGTGTTTTTATTATTATTGTTGTATTTGTTGCAGTGTAGTTTTAAAACATTTTATTTATAGAACATCTAATAGTTTACTATGAGCATTTAAATGAATGAACTTTGGATTAAAAATCTATGCAAAAATTAAAATTTTCTTTTTTTAATTTTTTTTTCTGTTTTTGTTGTTTACACTAAAAGTTTATAACATAACATGGCATATATGTCATGCACTTTATTAAGGCACGTCACAACAATAACTAAATGATTTGTTATAACAACTATTGCCTTCATGTGACGACTGTAAGTAGGCTGTTTGTGCGTTAAAACGGTTAATTGAACACCCGGTTACAATTAGATTTTACTTGACTAACTCTATTTCATTATTTCAAATTCATGGGTTTTTTTTCCTCTCCGTGTTTTGCTTCTTTACATATTTTCCCCTGTGCATATTAGGTACTGCCTATAATAACATCTAAATTTAGCCGGTTGTCCATGGTATACTACACGATCTCCATCATCTGTGGTCCAACCAATGGTTGTT
>QOCX01007280.1:0-10315 GCA_005959815.1 Sarcophaga bullata
AAAGAATTTATTGAAAAGGATTCACGGACTAGGTAAATACGAATGAGAGTTTTCTTTAGATATTACTCGGAGCAGGGAGGCGAAAAAAATGTCATTTCTCTTGTGAGCGAGTGATAACTCAACATACTGTTAAAAGCAAGAAAGAGATTAAGAAAAGCAGAGGTTTACTTTTGAGAAGGTTCAGCATGTTCATGCAGTTAAAGATGGCGTGGCAAAGAAAAAACAATTCCATAATGGTATTAAGTAGAAGAGTCAGGACAACCGCGCGGAGGAGAGCGTGAGTTGAAGTACCGAACCTGTGTGCCAGGCAAATGTTTTCCGAATATTATCACGACTAAGATTCAAAAATGTAAAGGTGTAAGGACAAGGAATGCGTATATGTAATGTAGTTATGTATGTGTAGTTAAAGAATAAATTTCATAAATGTTTTAGCATGTGTTATTCAATTTCTATATTTGAAATGTTCTCTATATCTATATAAACTATATATCTATTTGCTTCATATTGTGCTGATTGGATCATTTTGTATATTGTGTATTATATTATAATGTAAGTTTATTAATATATTTCTAATTAAAAAATGTATTATTAATGCTTATATGTCCGGTGGCAAGGTTCTTTTCTCCCATATGCTCCTCTCCTATCTTGTCTCGATCTCTATATTTATTATATATTCCTAATCCCGTATAAATAAGACTGTTTCATTGAGTCGATTATCTGTCTCATTTGATGGTTTTGGTTTTTGGATCTTGAGTTGTCTGGAAGAATTAAGGCTGGACTCTATCGATATTCACAAAAGGGGTATTCGTGAGGCCAAATTTAATTCCTTTTCTTGTGAAAGAAATAAAGCAAAGAAAAAAAAAAAAAAAAAAAAAAAAAAAAATTTTTTAAATTTTCTTTCAAATAGACCATTGTTCTCGTTTGACATATGGGTACCCCATCCTGTTGTAACCATACAGTTATCTACGTCTAAAGACCTAATACTTTCCCTACTTGGTAATCGATAATTACGTTTCATGCCTGAAAGTTCACACTTGGATCTGCCAGCCGTCAAATATGCACGCCTGTAAGTAGGCCATCACCCTGGAGTGTGTTGATCGTACAGAAAGAAAAGAATTTCTGTTTTATAAATAAAAATTTCAACTTCAAATTCACACTGGGATACTTGGATTCTCTTCACCCCAAACACGGTAATTCTTGCTTGTTGGCATAAAGCACTGCTTAAGTAGGGGCCATCCCCTGTGTGTTGATCGTACAGAAAAAAAGAAGTTTTCGTTTTTAAGAATAAAATTCCTTTCAAATTCATAATACATTGCATTATTAGCCATTCTAGAATGCTTTAATCAAGATTACATGCCTAATTTCCAATATCATTCCATTGTGAGTGATAATTTTATCAACCCAGTGGCAATACCTATAATTTCACTTAGACTTTGAACGGCAGTTTTGAGAAACACTTTTGCAAATTATTGTAGAAATCGTGGCTAATTTTGTCAAATGATATGAACTTTGGTTTTTCTAAATACAGTCGGGCTTCGATTATCCATGATGATCGGGACCAGAAGCATGATGGATAATCGATTATCATGGCTAATCAAATAACAAGTTGTAACCACCCGCACTTCTCAACTTTCAATATTAAACGAATGACTTGTAAATGCTTCTGACTTATCGTCTTGCCAAACAAAGCGGCATTCCCCGGTTGTTTCATATTCTGATATTATAATTGGTGTGTGCATAGCATTACCTAATTGGGCCATTTACAACTGCAGTTTAAAGGGCACTCCGAACGACAGAATTTGAGAAACTTTCATTGGGCAATTTTATTTACTCTTCAGAGTTTTTGCCAGAAAATCTGCTGTTGAGAGAAGCCGTCGCAGAATATTTTTCATATTTCGTTTATTGAGTTTGACCGGGGATTCGACCTACTACACTACGGCGACTTATATTGTGTGTATGCATTTGAAGTTAATAAAACAAATACTGCCATCACTGATAATAGAGATAAATACGATTAATCGAAGCAAGTAATTTGAAAACATTGCAAACAAAAAAAGCAATAGACTGATCCTTTGATCAGGGATAATCGGGGTTAATGGTTAAGCCTGTTTAACGGCATCACGAATAATCGGGGTTACCTGTTAACCACATCACGGATAATCGAGGCCCGACAGTACTTTAATCTGTTTGATGAACTGGCCTACATGGAAATTTAAAGGAAAATCGGGTAAGTATTAAAATTGACTGTATAGGATTCTGTAAAGCTCTTAAACTGAAGTTAAAAAAAACTGTTTCACCCCAAAAAGTGTGGGCAATTTATCATTTTTCTCCATAATGTAAAGATTTGTTCAGATGATCTGCCATCACGGATAATAGAGAAAATTACGATTAATCGAAGCAAACAATTTGAAAACGTTGCAAACAAAAAACTATAGGCTGATCTCTTTGCCATCAGGGATAATCGGGGTTAAAATGTTAACCGGTTTAACAGATAATCGAGGCCGACTGTACTTTAATATCTTTGATGAATTTAAATTTAAAAGGAAAATCGGGTAAGTATTTTAATTGACTGCAAAAGACTCTGTGAGCCTTACAGAATTGAAGTTAAAAAAAAACTTTTTCACCCCAAAAATAAAGTGTAGAAAATTAAGCATTTTCTCTTCCATAATGTAAAGGTTTGTTCAGATGATCGCAAACAATAACTTTAAACTGCAAGAATGAATTACTTTAAAGGACTTTTGCTTTCTACAAAAAATATGGCCGGCAATTTTATATCTCTTGTCTTAAATTTTGAAACTTTTTTGTTGGTTTTTTTTTTTGTATGTTTTATTTGCCTTGTTTTTTTCTTTTTTCTTTTTTTGGTGTGCAATAAAATATCAAATTAATTTTTTTTATTTAAAATTTTATCTTCTTTTACACTTAAGTTTGCTTGCTGGGCCTGTTGGAGCACAATCAACACTATTTGATGTATGTATGTATGTATGACTGTATGGATGTAATCTATGTATGTATGATTGGATTGGATTTTAATTTGGGCCAAATTATATGTTTCATAAACGCATTCTGATTGTGACAATGATTTGTTACAATTTTTCTTCGTTTCATTTGATTTAATTTTTTCTCTTCTTTTCTCTTCTCTTCTTCTTAAAATGACTTTCTAAAGTGTTTCTGATGTTGTTCAGAGGATGTTTTTTCTTTTTCTGTTTTTCTATACGGACGATGTATGCCGATTATTTCCCTTTTCGACTGATGCGAAATTGTTGATAATTTTTCTGTTTTTTTCTTTTCTGTTTTTTTGTTTCAGATGCGGATTTCTTATAGCATCAGAACAACAAGAAAAAAAACTTGAAAATAGATTTTTGGCTTTATTGTCCCATTTAATTAAAAATTCCAGAAGCGATTTTGCGATGATATCGAATTGCATTTCTTTCATGTTGTGTTTCAGATCCTTATTCTTTTTTTTTTTTTTATTTGATTTGTGTTTTGACTTAAAAGCTTTTACGTGTGATTTAACTTTGCTAAGAGAGGCAATAAATTTATTAAAAAAAAAGTTTTTTTTCATTTGACACACAGTGCTGAGTGGTAAAAGTTAATATTACGAGATAGTTACCGAAGAATATTTATCCCACTGGTTCCATTCGGAAAGATGAAATTAAGAGAAAATTTAATCTCCACCATCGATTTGTGTATCTTGAATTAAGGTAACATTGATTCAAATATTCACGATAATGTTTGCTTCTACATTCGATATAGAATATTATCGATACACATGGAACATAATTTGGTCATTTATTAACCCTCAATGAGGTTTACAACCTGGCTTCCTACACACCAGATTCCAGAGAAACTTTTCATGATGCAATTTTATTTACTCTCCGAGAGTTTTTGCCACAAATCTGTCGAAGAAAAATTTTTTTTAGAGATGATTAACCTGGAAACCAAGGTTATCGAAAACGAATTTTAAAGAACAATTCAGATTCAAAGTTGTCGTATAAGATTATGTTTTAAGCGTTGATGAGAGCAGCAGTATTCCTCTTTGCTCTTTGTGGTCCATGAAAATCTAAAATTTGCGAGCACGTTGGAGCTTATCACGTATCATTCCATACCTAGCTTCATCTGTGTACCGTATGTTCGAATCTTTTTAATACTGTGATCACTTGTTGGGATATTATTTTGTTTTGCCCTTGGACTTTATGTATGAAAAGTTCCCAATAACTAAGTAACCATCACATTCTTAAGTACCATCACATCATATTGGCTTCAGGAGAGGCAATACTGAATACTGTAGGGATTTAAATTCCCGCCTTAGGTTCAAGTTTTTGCCAGAAACCTGCTGCTTCAATGCTTGATAGTGTCCATGTCTTTGTGCCATTAAGAAGCACGGGGAGAATAAGCGATTTGTAGGCTCTTACATTCGTTGTAGGAGAGAGACCTTAATTGCTCAATTGCCTATTGAGACCCTAGTAGCAGTGGTTGGCAAGAGTGTCTCTACGCTTCAGAAATATTTCAATCAATATGACTTCTAATGTACGTATGCCATACTTATTTAATTGGCCATAACAGCTCAATCAACGGATTTCAGCCTACCGCAACACATTCTTCTAGGCTCCTCTACTTCTTTCGCGCCTACGCCAGTTGGTCACACCGATCGATCACTGGGCTTCCTCGGTTTAGTTCTTCCAACGGATACAAGGTCGTCCTCTTCCCCCGCATCAAATCTAATCTCGTGCGGAGCACTTGCCTCCATTCGAATCGCGCAGCCGCTGTATATTTAATACGCGGGCACATATCCACATTGGTTTAGTAGCTTGCATACATCAATCATTGCCAACTCACACTGGACCGAAGATCTTACGTAGGACTTTTCTCTTGAATACTCTCAAGGCTGCTGAATCAGTGCTTAATGAGGTCTATGCCTCTGCGCCATAGAGAAGCACGGTAGGATGAGCGTCTTGAGTAGAGTAATAGTTTCGTCGTATGAGAGAGGTCTCTGTTACTCAATTGCCTATTGAGACCATAGTGGCACCTGTAGACAAGAGTGATTCTGTGCTGGATCTCCAGATTGACATCAGTTTTGGTGGTAACGGCAGAGCCAATTGCTTGAATACCTTATGATTATAGTTATCGGCCGTAGTCTGAGAATCAGTACGCCGCACTACTCTACTTGTCGATAACACTCAAGAGAACTAAAAATTAAATTTTATCTGCATGTTGTATGACACCTAGATAAAGTCTTCGTAGTTTAGTAGTTAGACCTGAGGCCACAACAATCTATGAAAAATATTCCTTTGGCGACTTCCTCTCAGCCGATTTCTGTCAAAAGAAAAAAATTACCAGAGAAGGTTTCTCCGAAATCTGTCGTTCGGGGTCGACTTTAAATTGTTGGACCCGCCTCTCATGTTTAAATTAACATCAGTGGTGTAAGAAGCTGTGTGGTAATATTCTGACTGAAGGGTTAAAATGATCGATTATGTACGTATGTATGTAGTTTTGACGCCTCGTAACACATTGTACTGTACTACAGTCAATACGAAAGTTGCGAACATTTCTTTAAGAGTGATGGTGGTGGTGGTGGTGGTGGTGGATACCAAACAGATCCTCCAAACGAAATTTATTTTAAAAATCTGTATCAAATGACTTTTAACTCCTCGCCAATCTAAAGCTCACGTACAAAGACAATTGATTTGAGAGTGGTATTGGCCGAATGAAAGAAATAAAAAAACAACAACAAAAATTTAAAAACAAATCTTTGAGATAAAAAACTGAAACATTTTTCTCCCAGAATTGTTTTCAGCCATCATATTAATTTGGTCAATTTATATTTTAAATGGATTTTTTAAATTGGAAAAAATATATTCTTTTCGTTGTTTTTGTTTTTAAAAAAATTTTTTGTTGTTTTTTTTTGGTAACAAAAAATACACGAAATCCACAAGAAACAAAACGATATTAATATTTCCCAAAAAGTCCGCTAAAAGAAGAGAAAAGAATGAAAGAAAAAAAAATCAAATTTACGATAAAAGATGATAATGATGACAGAGAGGCCGGGAAAAGACAGAGGATAAGATTTTGTCAGAAAGCATAGCAGCTTGCTAGTGATTTTTGAAGCATACGCTGATTTTTTTTGAAGGTAAGGTAAGCAAAATTGATTCTGCGATGAATTCTTAAGTCATTTCCTAAACGCTGCACTTCTATTTTTATTAAAGCCAACGTATGCGTACTGTGCATTGAAATACCAACAACAACAAAAAAAAAAACAAATTTTTTTTAACTGAAATTGATTGGTAAAGTTTGTTGGCTCAAAACTACTTAAGCTTTGCTGCCACTGTCAATTCAAAACAGCAGGTTCTTCTTTGGCCAACAATATCGCTGCTGCTGTTGTTGTCTCATGCTCTGGAAGTGATTCCGTTTGCGGTAGCTGCGCTAAATCGACTTGAGGTTCGTGCAGTTAAAGATTTTTATTTGAAAGTATTGTTATTGCCTGCCTCTTATTGCTACTGCTTTCTTGTATGCTTTTTGTTGTTGCTGTTCCTTGTGCTGTTACTTTAGTTGTTGTTGTTGTTGTTGTTGTTATGGTTTATGATATTAGCAGATTTTGATATGAAAACGGTGCTTTTGTTTCTCTCTCAATCTTCAAAACGGTTGATTGTACTGTATTTTGAAATGTTTGTTTGTTTGTTTGTTTGTTTGTTTGTTTATTGGTTTGTTCAAGCTGGCAGAAAAATATTATGCGTTCCTCTTCATATCAAAGGATAATTTTTTTGTTTTGAATTTCGTTATTGTTGCTGTTGTTTCGTTTTCATTGTCGTATGCATACAGTAGCATGCCAGATAAATCAATGTGTCAACACCTCTTTTTGTGCTGTCAGATGTTTTTTTTTTCTTTCTTTATGGTTTTGCGCTGATATTTACCTATTTATTGTCCAACATCATCATCATCATCATCATCATCATCGTCATCAGTATCATGATTATTGTCAATGTCATATATTTGATGTGTATGCCTGTATGTACATACAAGCAATATTTGTAAGTGTGGCCATATTGGTTGGAAGAGAATACAGTTTCTTCAAGTGACAATTGCATTAAAAATCCGATTGCTTGACCTGTGTGCCACATTATCATTTGTAACTTCATTAACAATACTTGCATACATTATTTCAACCTAGCTAATCACACCAACTTTTGTCGTGTGTGTTATACATGAGTAGCAGCACCTACATTTTAAAGTCCACTCGAAACAATAGATTTTAGAGGAACTTTTCACGCCAAGTTTATTTACTCTCGAGAGTTTTTGCCAAACATTTGCTGAGAGGAAGTCGCTGAAAAAAATATTTTTTCATATTTTGTCTCGTTCGGGATGTCTGACCTGGGGTTTGAACCGTGGCTTACGTCTAATAAGCCAAACACTACTTACTATACTACAACGACTTCATTAACAACAATTATTGTGTTTCAAATTCTTTTTTTGTTTTCGAAATTATAGTCCGCAACTGAATTTTTTTGACGTTTTCGCATAGAGTTAGAGTCTAGAGCTAATACCTCTTGGCAACCCTAGTCTATAGTTCATTAACAGCAGGGTTGAACTGATGCTCTAGTATAGCCTTTCGAAGAAACCCGAAGAACTGAAAAGGAGACGGAACGTAAATACTTATCAGAGCACTAGAACGCGTATCTCTTGAAGTGCTACGGGTGTAATGCAATGTAAAGTGTAACTCCTGAGGGATATTTTTCAAAACAAGTGCTGTGTGTGTCAAATAGGTGTTTGCGATTAAAAAACGCCTATGCAAACCCGTATCCAAGTTGAGGAGCTAATGGATGGTTCGACTGGATGGCATGTTCCATGAACAACCATAAATATTGCTTTTCTATTAAGGCATCAGGGCGAGATGAAACTTATCTATCCATGCTCTGGATTGACCACACGGTATGGAATAGACGGATGAAATGCGTTTCATACAGCAAAGTGATGAGGACGTCAGCCCAGAGAGATATACTTTTTTCTCTCATGTGGATCCCAACTATACAAAGCTGCTATGTTTATGTATGTGTTTATACATCTGGGGGTTAGAATCCGAACCATCTATGCTGGAGAGCAGAATACGCTCAGCATTTGGCATACAATTAGGCACAACAAAGGGGTCTAAACGTGTCTATGTAACTAATCGCAGAATTGTGGTTTGTTTTTTATACAAACTTCCTATGGAAAGAAGAATAGAAGAGAGGTTGTTATATCTAATGGTGGGGGCATAACGCAATATTGATGTGAACAAAGACAAAGACATGAGTGTGTTCTGCCTATTGTATGGTAATGTAGGCGAGCCTGAGACTGACGAACACATCTTATGTTTCCATCTTTGTATTCAGAGACCCAGGATCAAGTAACTAGATTTTCAATACCTCTAGGGAGTTAGGATTTCTAACCTCGAGAGTTTAATTTTAAACATTCGTTCTCTTTCTCTTTTCTTAATTGTATTTCTTCTTCATTTGATATTTCTTCTTCATTTTTTTTTTTGAATTGTCACTCTTTTTAGACCCGTACTTTGAGGCTCTTTTTATATCTCTGGTCTTCCTTCCCTTTTCTTGCTTTTTGTTCACGTATTTTTAATTTATTTGGGATACGAAAAGCAATTAAAAAAAATAAATTTTTGGATCTGTGGTGGAGGTGATTCATTGTCTTTTTCATAACCTAACCTAACTAACCTGCTCCTAATTGGCCACCAAAATTTTAGTTCAATAAAAACCAGTCACATTGCCTTGCTGTAAGCGGTTTAGCGGAGCATCTTCTCCCTGTCAAAAAGTCAAAGAGAGAGAAGAAACAGAAATTTCGAAATTCTCGCCGTTCATAATATTGTCATCAATATTATATTTCAACATTTCCTTCATCCATAATGCGAAATTACTTTTCCTCTCAGCCAATAATAATCAGAGAAGTGTTGGCCTGGTCAGAATCATTCGAAATGTTCTGATGATGATCATCAGCGGAGTTTCATTTCTTTTGGTCGATTCATCGTAGTAATGTTCACTTGTTCAAAGAGCAATTGCAAATGCATGTGTGATTGAATGAGAGCGTGCATGTGTATGTGTGTGTGCTGGAGTGTGGTAGAAGAGCTTTAAGCTTCAAACTATAAAATGTTTATAAGAATTATTGCTTTTGATGAAACACTTCATGTGGATGGTTTGGATGAATCTGCGTTGCTTTTTTTATTTTCCTTTTTTTCTCTCCTGNTGCTTTTTTATTTTCTTTTTTTCTCTCCTGCGTGTATGTGTGTGTGTGTGCGTGTGTGAAACAGATTTACTATATGGTTGTTGTTGTTACACTGCTGTTGCAACTGGATCAATTTCAGTTCAGTTGTGTGTGTGTGTACATTTTAACAATTTTTGAAGTTCTTTTCTTATTGCCACGTATTGTTGTACGTTGTCGTTGTTGTTGTCATTATTTTTTTTTTAAATGTTTTCAGTTTGTATCTGTGCGTATGTGTATTATGTGTGTGTGTATTTTTTCTTTCCTTTTCTTTTACTTTTTTTTTTGCGGTTTTTGCGAAAATTTGAATTGTCGTCTGCTCTTTTATGGTAAAGATTTATTGCGAGTGTTGTTAAATTTTAATAAAATAAAAAATATTTTTATTCTCGTGTTCTTGCCCATTTTATTTTATTTTTTTTTTATCTCTTTTGCTTTATGCATGTGCGTATGCATGTGTATGCATGCCAGAAAAGGATTTACGTAAATCACTTGATGGTTAAGCAAAAATACTTAGAACGCATATTCTCATCGAAGGTGAACATCAACAAAACAGCGGCAGACAAAAAAAAAAAAAAAAAAAAAACTGCAACAACTACAACAGTAGCGTCAGTAAGAATTGATGCAAAAATTATATTCAGAAAATGAAAAATAATAACAAAAAAGCCGTAGAAATTTAAGAATTTTTGTATGAAAACATTAAATTGCTACGAAAGGTTTTTTTGTTTTACTTCCAGAAATCTGTTATAATTTTACAAAACATTTCCAAAACATTCCTTTACATTGGTGGGAATTTATAGCCATCAACGGTGATCGATGATCGCTATTAAGGCCGTGTTTTATATATGTTGGGTCTTAAATTAACCTCAATTATAATAGTGCTGACGGTATTCATATTTCCTTTCTTAGTGCTTCAATTTTACGATCTGATATTTTCCTGATTATTCAGGATCATCGATCAGTTGATTTCTTGCATATGGTATCTGCTTAGTTACAATGTCTACAACTTCAACTTTGGTGGGTCATTGGCCATCTACATTTTATTGACTATCACCGACAAAGCATTTCTCAACACAAA
>QOCX01007281.1:0-10315 GCA_005959815.1 Sarcophaga bullata
TTTTTATGGACCAACATTTAACGATTAACGAACAAAACAAAATCTGACCAAAAATATTCTCACACATGAAACAAAAGTTTTTTTTTTAAAGTAAAAAAACAAAAAAAAATAAAAACAATAAACTAAAAACGTAAAAATATATTGTATAGTTTTTTGACTGTGTAAACTGTGACGCTTACTCTGACATTACACTGATACTGAAACGCTGTATGTGTTTGGGGCTTTCATGAAGCTACCGACCTGCCTCTAAGGCGTTAGAGCCTATAACGCCAACTCAATTCTGATTCAATCCTCACACGTAACGTGTGATGCTGTTCTCTTAATTATTCATACTTTTGGGAATAATTTTCAACGTAATTATTATTATTTTGTGTTAATTTCAAATTGTTTTTAATTCGAAATTGTTTTTTATTTTTGTAGGTTTTTTTTAAAAAAAAATTTTTTGTTTTAATTTTGTAAGCTGGTTTTTGTTTTCTCCTACTTTGGTAATATTTACAACAAAAAAAAAAAAAATCTACGAACTTTAAGGTATGTACTATTAATTTCATATTTTTGCTTTATTCTAATTTCTCTTTTTTCATTTTAATTTTTGAGTTTTAAGAATCAAAATTGGAATTTTTTATATTGTATGTTTAAACTGATTGAAACGAATATTAGTGATTTGCATAAATTGTTAAATGAGCTTAACTACAAAATATTGACATCCATCAGGCGTTTACCAACAATAAATATTAATTATTATAAACAGAGATTCCCAACTGGTTTATAACACATGCAAACTGATTATTTAAAATTAAATTTTTTTTTTCAAAGTTGAAAATGGATTTACTAGTTCTTGTATTTACTTAAAAGCCAACTCACATTAAAAATTATTTAAGACGATCGTTCAATAATAGCGAGAGAAAATATTAAAGTTAATGGTGCGTAAATTCGAAGCTACTGAATTAAATTGAAACGATTGTAAAATAACACACTTATTATCATACATTGCTGTCACAAATTCCAGGATTCCTAATAGTTCCATAATAGCCTGTAAAGGAATTACTTTCCCTGCTAAAACAAAATTTTTTTTCTAAAAAAACTTATGAAAACCTCACCACATGGGCATTTAAAAGACTCTATTGTGTGCCCTTCAAATACAGTAAAAAGGGATTCAATGTATAAAAAAAAATGAGAATAAAAGAAGGCCCAATAAATAAGGGAAACACTTAGACCGGATTAGAACAAAAAATATCAAACTTTTCATTGTATTTACCCACGTTTGTGCCATTTTTAGAATTTTCTTTGTATTCGATTACGATTTTTATTTCATTTCATTTCTTTCCATTTCACATTTTATTTGATTTGTTTCTTCTTCCTTTCTCTTACTTGCGATTCTGTTTTTTCGACCTTTTAACCAAAAGATGTGACAAATTTGTGGGTTAAGAGGTTAAAATGCAAAGTTCTTAACCATGAAAAATTTACTTAAAACATTGATTTCCCTTACCAGCTCAGTCCCTCTCGCCCTTACCGTTTAATTCAGCTTTGTTAGACTGTTAAAACAGTTCATAAGTGTTTAAAAGTGTACGGTGGAGAAGGGGGCAGTGTAAAGTAATGACATTTCTTAAAGTATTCTCTTAACATGTTCATAATTTTTCCCCCAGTTCCTTAGTGACATGTTATCTCCTTCGAAGCAGTTTTCCTTGAGGAACGATGTTCTTGTTTTTCTTGCATACTTTCACGTTCCTTTTGCTTTTTATTTCAACAATTTTTTATTGAATCTGCTGCTGCTGTGGGTTCTTATTATAGTTTGCTGGGGTTGTTCTAATAAAGTGAACAGTGAGTTCAGTTCTTTCCCAGCAATTGTTTTCCATCCAAGAAAAAGAATTCATTAAGAAATTCCTCAGTTTTATTCGTTCCTTTTTCTAAAATAAAGTGTAAAGAATTTATAGGATGGCACAGAGTAAATGAGTTTGAATGCTTGTGCTAACCTATGGGAGATTGAAAAATATGAGGAAATTAAAACTAAGGCAATTTTTAAGGAATTAGTATCAATTTGAATAATTGCTCTCAAAAACTTCTAGTGGATCAAGCTCTTTTTCAAAAACTTAAGTTCTTTCTTTTAAAAGAAAGTAGCTTAGAACTAGCCAAACTGTGAAGGCAACCTTCTATGGGAGCGTTTGTCATTTTTTCATTTTTTTTGAAATTTACTGGCTATCCAGTAAATTTCAGTTTCTTCTTTTATTTCTCGTGGCTCAAAATACTCTCTTTTATTTAGCAAAGTTTAGTCGTTAAAGTCAAAGCTCTGAATTAATTCTACTAAATAACGCTCATAATTTTTTTTATAGACTGATATTTTATTGTCAGTATGGCCAATGAATTCAATTTTCCGGTCTATTAAAAAAGACTTTGAACGGCATTAAATACATTGTCACGTAGAATTAAAATGAAAAAAATAAAAACAAAACATTCAAAAAGACGAAATCATCATTAAATATGTATGTACGTACGTACTTCATAAGAGTAGTAGGAATACGAATAAAAATTTCAGCCACTAATTCGCACCAATATAAGATTCAACACAGACAAACACGCTTACAATCTCTGCAATCTCCCTCTCTCTGTGATTATTTACACACTAAAAATAAAAATCAAAGAAAAAAGAAAGTTCTAAACAAAAAGTATTATTAAAGAGAGCGGAGAGAGAGAGGAAAAAGGACGGGTTTTTTATTGAAATTTTTGAAATTCCTTAGCACACACGAAAAAAGAACATAGTAAAACAAAAAGAAAAATGAATTGATAATGACACTGGTGCGTGATGTTACGAAATCAAAAAACAACAGACCACTATGTTCGAAGTCAATCTGAAACAGAAAATAAAAAAATAGGCACAACATCATCGACATGAGATTGTGAGAAATAAACGCCTCTAAACAACAACGCAAAAGCCATATTGCTACTCAAGCCAAGACCCTTGCACCCACTGGTGTCATTATACGTTACAGCGTTTACCAAGAGATACTGTACTCTCTGTACTGTCTGTGGTGCGTGAAATAGGAGAACAACAAGCATTTACAAAGGCAGCAAAGAAGTTATCATGTCTTGGCAGGCACTTAATAGAGCATACCATCAGCAACAGCAATTTGTCATGTTGTAATATCGTAAGATACATAAAATTGATATCGAACATTTTTCCTTCGTTTTTTTTTGCTGTTTTTAACTTTTGCGCCTGATGGGAGTATAAAACAGACCACACGCTCATATAGTTGACCACTGCCAGCATACATATACATATCATGGGTATTTTAAACAAAGGATTATGCGCACTCATGCAGGCTTCCCTTACAACTTATTCAGAGAATAAAATTTGGAGTTAGCAGAAATTGATAGTAGAAATGGAATATTTGCGTAGTGTGCTAGACGTGTTGTTGTAAAGGAAATCTAAATTTTTATTTAAGAGTACCAGATACAAAATATGAAAGAGAACCGGTAGGATATTAAAGTTTATAGTACTGAGGGAGATTGTAATTTTTTGAAAGGAAGTTCATCGGATGTTGCCATTATGAATGTCACCATGGCTTGATCCACTTTTTGTTGTTCTTCAATGTTTTCAGGTAATTTGGGTGTGTGGAGCATATGATATGTTAATATTTCCTATTTGCTATTATGAAAGGTATACAAAGATATTCGTAAATTTTAATTCCATTGAAACTGCTTCCATTCTGTTTTAGGATACTAATTAAGTAGGTTGATAGATATTCTTTTTAACCTACAGTTTGAATATCAAGACAGTGGGAAATTATAAGTGTTACGTAGTGTTGATACTTTATTAAAAATTGGATCCAAAGTACTAATTATTATATAATCGTTATCATCTCCATGCAAACTGATGAATTTACAAGAATTTTTGTTGCGTTATTTTCAAATACACACCCTTTTTTTAATTCTTTATTTTATTTTTTTTTAACTTCAAGTATCTTGTCACTTGCAGTTGGAAAACAGATTTGCTTGCCATTAAAGTAAAAAACAAATTTTAATATTTTAAAAAAGTATTTAAAGATTAAATCTTTCTCACAAATTTATAAATTTGACCATTAGATATTTCCTTTTTCAAATAATACAAATAGAAAATATTTTGAACTCTTTTGAAGTTTTTGTTTTCATTTTAATTCTTCTCGTATAAATTTTTGATTTGTTAAAATTTTTGACTAAAGATAACAGACAGAGGCCGCCACTGTGGAAGTCAAGCATAAAAATTTAATTTCCTTTTTCATAGAGAACATTTTGCGGCAAGGGGACTAAAAGATTTGCTGCATAAACTTTTCAATCATTTTCAATTGTTTTCTAAACCAAAAATGGGGGTGATTCTGTTTAATAAAATGTATTATAATGACTGCAAAGAGCTTCAACTTAATTTAATTAAATTGGTGAGAACTAGTATTTTAAAAAATTTATCAAAAAAATTTAATTAAAATGAATCGATTAATTCGAGTTTCTTTTTTAATAGCGCTCTAGGCGCTCAAACCTTCAAACAAATATCAGATAGAAGGTGAATAATTAACGCTGACTGAAGCAAGAAAAAAAATCGATTCTGCAAGGCTGAGCTGGTTGAAGTTTTTGAAACCAAAGGAAAGTCAGTGACGTTGAAATAATTATCTACTAAGACGAGGATCATTTTAATCATTTGAATGGGTACAGAAGCGAAAACAGCTAAGATCTCTAGATTTAAAGTCAAAACACTATTAGCTTTGGGGATGTGATTAAAGACAGATTATTTTCAGTACTTTATAAACACCCAGGTTTTTCCATCTAATAAATGACGTCTAGGTTTCAGCTCTTTTTGCAAACGATTGCAATTAGTACGGAAAGAAAAGAAGAGGAAGACCTATCAACAGCTAGAGCGAAGCAGAAGATGATCGCACGAACACGATGGCAGAGAATTTCCATGCAGTCTTTTGTTCCACTCTGGAAACTTAGGGAGCAATAACATAAAATATTTGAGTAAAAGAAATTTTTTTTTAGAATGGTTTTTCAATTGAAGTCCTATTTAATGAATTTCTTACAATCGAATGCAATTCGCCAGATTTTGGGAAGCGAATAATTCCTTCCTTTGGTTTTGAATTGCTTCTTCAATTTTATAAACTAAAACGAACTGGTTATTTAAAACAAGATAAATCTGAAATAATGAATCTGATTCTAAGCAAAATTATTAAATTTTACTTTAATTCAACGAAATTTATAATAAAATTAAATTAACAAAATGTACCGCAAAAATATTATCGAATGAAATCTTTGCATTTTTGAAATTGAAAAAACCACTTCAAATAGGTTTTTATAAAAACACAAAAATTTTGAGCCTGCGCCTTATATACCCTAAAGCATCTGGGGCGTGTCTTTGAGAATGAATTTATCCGGCCAATCATTTTATGGGGATACAATAAACTGGAGAAATGTCCACATAACGTAACAGGATAATGGTAAAAGGATGCTGTTGTTGAATATATTATGTTCTCGTACATAAATTTTGCTAATAAAAGGGACATAAAAACAGAAACACTTGTTGCTGGGAAGTGGGGCAAAAAAAAAAAGAAACACACAATAAAAATAAGTATAAAAGAATGGGAAAGAAAATAAAAGAAAACGATTTTTGTTCATTCGCTTACGCAGCGTTAACATGACTATTAAATTTTATGGATCCTATTGTTTCTATGCAATTTCTTTTTTTTATTTTTATTTATTTTTTTCTTTCTTTTTTTACATTTTTTTCTTTAAGAATGTTAATGTGTTGAATAGATTTGATGAGGTGTTAAATTTGTTTTTTTTTCACTATTCGCATTTTTTTTTAATCTTAAGCAATCTTATAAGATTGATAGAAAAAAACAATGAAAATTTTGTTCGTCATGTCCTATCTCTATCCTATTCTATCCTCACATATCATTAGTCTACTTACTTTTGTATTAAAGTACAGGAAACGGATATGCCTTGCGTTTATATGCATGTTTCTAGATACAATACGTACGTGTACGTACACATATGTATACATAATGTAACGGTAAATTATACTATAGTTATCTTTAGGTTTAACTGTTTTAAGTAGATTAAAGATTTAATTTTTTTGTGATTTTTCTTTACTTCGTTGGTTACCATGTTTTCCTAGAATGATTTATTGTTTGACTTACTATTTCAGTGTGTGATGGTAACCACTAATGCAACCAACCGTGGCAATATTTAATATCTTTTAAGCTTAGAACTGTATTCAAAGAACAGACATATAAAGTTATTAATTCGAGCATATTTTCTTCTGTAACTAAAAACCGTTCAATTTGGGCGTATTAAACTTCGCACTTAAGTTGCTGATTGAATTTCTTTAAACCTCTCGCGACGAATGTCATGCACAGTGCTGTTCAAAAAAATAGATTCACAACGATCAAACATCTTTGAGACTAAATCTATACTAAAGAAGAATGACGCTTCAAATTTTTGAAGCGTAATGGGATTATATTCATAAGAGATCAGTAAATAAAATACTGTTACTTTTTTACATATCGAGATTGAGATGTAGTAAACTATTTGGAGAGTAGGTGAATCTATTTTTTTGAACAGCACTGTATATACGGCAGTCACTTGATCTTGTTAGTATACCTCCTGGCACCATCCTGTTGAAACCACTTAATAATCTTCAACGGCAGGTCAAAAAAGTAAATTACCATATGACTATAACGTAATGAATTTAAGCCAACAGTTCTTCAAGGGTCATTTCCATGCATAAAACATTCCCAACAGACCCTTTTTAATATTATAACTTCTCAGGGTTTACCAAACCTTCTATGCGACAGTTTTGCTTGTAGACGTATCCAGCGAGTGAGACATGAGCTTCATCGAATGTAGAAAATAACATTCGAAAAATTAGCACTCTAAATGTGTTGCTCTAGCACAAAAATTTCATTTTCAGTGTGTGTAACTCGAGTATGGAGAAATTCTTTCTTTTAAATCTCTGGTACGTTTAAGCGTATCCAATTAAGAATACATAGTAAGTGGTTAACAGTGTTAAATGTCACTTGAACTCTTATCTAAAGAAAGACTGTTTGACAGCGTAATAGCGTACAGTGTTGTTCACTTATAATTCATTTTAGAAAGTACATGTTAAAATCATTTTTGCTTCAATAGTTTAAAACAATTAAGGCATACTTTTTGGCTGCAGGTTTTAAATGCTAAGCTTAAAACAGACCCAGGTTTAAAATAAAACCTATTTTTTAAATTTCTCATAAAGTCTGCCATTCTCTTGCAATAATTGGAAGCAATTGTGCAGGTCTTGAAATCAAAGAACTGATGAATTCCGGCTCCCTGTCTTTGAAATAATAAGTCGGTTTTTCCTTTTTTGTTTTTTGAACAAGAGTATTTCATTCTTTTATTAATTGTTGTTATTATTAAAAAATTGTAAAACTTAGTAGAAAAAACAGGACCTAAGTAAATAGTATATGAATACATTTCGTATTTTTGTTTTTTTTTTTTTATTATGATTATTATTTAACGATTGGTATTAATATTTATAAAATGATTATTTTTTTTTTTGTTTTGAATCTTATTTAATATTAATAATATTGTAGTAGAGTGTGTGTGTGAATGAATATTAAACTAAAATAACTATCATTTGATCAAATACACAAAAGACAACTAAAATAATCCAACCATTTAAAGGATATAACCGAAAAATGTAGTTAAAGAACAATAAATAAACAAAACAAAAAATAAAAAAACAAGTTTTGGAATAATAACAATTTTACTAAATTCTTAAATATTTCGTTTTTTTACAATGTTTTTTTTTTTTTTTAATATGTGTGTCTTTTAAAGAAAGTATTGAAGTTTCTAACAACCAAATAATAAAGAATATATATTTTAAAATTAAATTGTAAATAAATTAAACTAAACGCATTAAAAAAATAAAAATGTTTTAAACATTTTTGTTTTAAACAATAAAAACAATTCATTGCTTATAAATTGTATTATAAACAGAAAATAATTTGAGCTGTTTAGTTTTTACTAGAAATTCTTGGATATTTTCTTTACATGCCTTCAGTTAAAAAATAAAATTTATACAATTAAACTAATTGGCAACGTTAAACAGTTGATATTGTTTAATATTTATAACGTAAATGTGTATATTTAATAACAAATTGCTTTCGTCTTTCTTTCTGCTATCAGTATTATTATCATTATTATTAAATACCAAATATTGTAATAAAATTTGATTTTTTTACAAGCATTTCTTAAGTTTTTTTTTTATTTTTATTTTTATTTTTAAATTTACTTTTGCTTTTATTTTGTTCATATTCATTTTGTATTGTAATATNTAATAATTATTTATAATAATATTGTTGTAAAAGTTATTATTTTTGTATCTTTTTTTCTTTTTTTTTTTTTTAAATGATATTTGANTAATAATTATTTATAATAATATTGTTGTAAAAGTTATTATTTTTGTATCTTTTTTTCTTTTTTTTTTTTAATGATATTTGATTTGTTTACTACTGCTTTGTGTATTATTATGCATCATGTAATTATGATTACAAACGACTTTAACGAGTGTTTAACAATTTTAACTATCTAACAAAGAATCTGAGCCTCTCTCTAGCTCATCCAGCGTATCTTCGGAGCCCGATGCTGTAAGGTCTGACAACTCATCTAAGCACTTTTGCTTTTTGCGCACATTCCAGTGCAAGCATTCGGCCAACGAATCGAACCAATCAGATATTTGATCTTGAGCACATATACTGGGCACAGGATATATAGAGGTTGTTACTCTTAAGCTATCACCATGGAAAAGTTCTTGACGATTGCGGCCATCGAATGATACCCAGGAAGTGTTACGACTGTCAGGCGATACAGAAATCTATGAAAAAAAAAAAACAATAAAAATATCATATTATTTTTTGTTTTGTTTTCATTAGTAAGCAAATACAAGTTAAACTGCTCACCTTTAGTTCAACTCCTGCAGGTACAACAATCGGACGAAAACTTAATGAGTGAGGACAAATGGGTGTTACCATAATGGCGGGTACTGAAGGATGTATCATAGAGGCACCAGCGGCTACAGCATATGCTGTACTGCCAGTAGGCGTTGATACAATAAGGCCATCACCTTGCACTGAGGTAATATATTTGCCATCCAAGAACAAGTCAATGGTGCTCAAATACGGCGAAGGGCCACGATCGATAACCACTCCGTTCAGAACCTTTAGAAAAACAACAATATATTTTAAAATTAAATTAAATCTTAACGGAACTGTATGAATTGATGCTTGTAAAGAATACTTACCAATATGTTTGTTGAAGGAGTTCTAGAACGCCTTTGCCCACCGTAGGTATGCCCGTACAAGAGTCCATGGAGACTCCACTATCCGCAGACATGCTGCAATTTATTTGCTGCCCTGATGTTAACTCTGAAGAATCTTTACGACGATCTGTCTTTCTGTAAATCACAC
The DNA here is from genome assembly GCA_005959815.1 of Sarcophaga bullata. Taxonomy (NCBI): domain Eukaryota; kingdom Metazoa; phylum Arthropoda; class Insecta; order Diptera; family Sarcophagidae; genus Sarcophaga; species Sarcophaga bullata. Next base: position 9,462 of record QOCX01007281.1, read on the forward strand.
AACGTAAACGACTACGCAGTGTTAGAGCAGCATGACCCTCTAACACGTTTGTTACTTGCTCTTGGAAATTATCGAACTGGAATGGTGTTAGAAAACCCAATGAACCCAAATGAAAAGCCATTACCGGTGGCACGGATTGTTGAAATAAAAGTGAAGCGTACAGCAAAGTACCATCGCCGCCCAGACACACAATGAAATCTATGCGATCGGTTAAATCATCACGACCATCTCTGTATTCAGAAAAAAAATAAAATAAAATAAAAAAAGAGAAAATAAATAAGGTTTCTTTTGTAAATAATAAAAATGCATGATTAGAGACTTACTTGAAGGTGACCAATTTCTCTTTAACCGCTTGGAATTTTTTATCCTCTTGTAAGAGGGGATCATCTAAAACAGCTGATTCTACCCAAACCACCATGTGTTTCTCTTGTACCAGCCATTCTACCAATTGTACAAATGGTGCCAGCACCATAGAATCACGTACTTTTTTTATAACCAACACCGTTAGAGGTGGCTTGTACCAGGTAAGACGCTGACTGGCAGGGTCTTGAATTTGCATAACCATGGCCGGATTTTTCATTATACGTCCACATGGTCCAAATTGTTGAAATGGTGAGGGGGCATTTAAACTTCGAGTGCGCCTGCAAATATCAAAAAATAAAAGAAAGAAAGAGAAAATTTAATACATTTCCTTTACATAAATTAATTACTTTTAACATTTAAACTGAATTTCGATTTAAACGCTATGAATGTAAATAATTGAACGATCATTTATTTATTCAAGTTTAAATTAATCAACACAGCGTTGCGCTTAATTTAAAAATTTGTACTCTTTAATTGGTTTGATTCAAAAA
>QOCX01007282.1:0-10315 GCA_005959815.1 Sarcophaga bullata
ATAGTTGACATGAATTCTTTCTTTTCTGAAAATAATCTTTTTCATTTTTTTTCTGAACAAAATTTTGCTACTTGATGGTGTTATAATCGACGCCAATTAAAGTAAAAATAGAAATTGAAGAAATTTCAAGCACCTGTGTGAGAATATTACACAAACAAAATTGAGTATGGTATAATCAGTATATTTGCGTTCAAAACAAAAAAAAAAATAAATAAAAACTAGAAAAAGTAAAAATAATAATAAAAGATGAAATTGATATGAATTTCTGTAATATGATAGATAGTGTCGAAAAGGTTTATTTTGCAGAGCCAACTAAATAAAGGCAAAAAGATAAATAAAATAAATAAACAAGTACGATAAAATAATTTCACTGGTCATGGTTCCGATTTTTGAAAAAAAAACAAAAACAAAGACAACAAAAAAAACAAACTACAATAGTAATAGAGATCTAAAAATTTCTAAATTATTGATTTAAAAGTTTGCGGTGTGTATTATATGCGTATTATGTATGTATGTATGTATGAAAACAATGTACTCCCACACAAGAATTCTTTAACGCTACTTTAATGTTTAAAACAAATATAATAAATAGATGAGGACTATGAAAGTTAATGTTCGAACTTATGAAACCCTGTCTTAATTTTTATTTATCACATGTATAAGAGAATACTGGAGGACAGTTTAATTAGAGTAAAATAAATTCAAAAAGCCATTGCAAAATGAAGTTTGTTGACAACAGATAGCAAATCTGAGTTTAGATACTGTTCGAGAGTAACCAAACGTCACATACAGTGACAGTATAGCACAGGCGGTGATTGATCGTACAGATCTAGATGGTAGCATCACACCGTCAAACTGTAGGTTGGTAGAAGAGGTTCTGACAGATTTCTCCTAGAGATGAGGGAGAAGTATTGCGGGCCAGTATTAGTTTGCCAAATGTGTGTTTAGTACCTAGGACACCTTAACTGATAACGTGTGTCGATAAAAGAGTCTTATATCTCTTCTCAATCCCTATTTCAAGGATGGCAGAAATCGCCCTCGTCCTCTAAATCAAAAATCAATTTCCTTGATACACGTATGTATATCTCAAGGTTAAAAAGTAGTATTGTTGTGTAAATATTAAGTGTTCTTAGTTTGAAAATGTATAATCCACAGATTGCGGATATTATCAATGAGAGGGGATGTGGAAAGTAAATGTAATGCTGAAGTCTACTTTCCTCCAGAAATTGCCTTATTCTAAGTATGTCTATGTATAAGTAAATTAAACATTTTCTGGACTTCTTGATTAATATTATTTACCAGGCAAGCCAATTTCTCTAAGACTAAGGAACTTTGTCTTGACTGTACTAGACAGACTTTAAAATCTATGTTGATATATCAGATCCGCATATTTCAAAAAATCTTGGTTTAGGAGCGACATTACAGGAAAACTTTACAATACAATTAATTTCAATTAAATTTTTTTACTGTGACAAATTTTTAGAAATGAAAAAAGTAGCAATTCTTGTAAAGGGTTAAGCGACACAAAAGCTAAAGTCAAAAACCAGTAAAAGAGGAGATTGATAATAAAAAGCGGATAATTATGGAAAGATAATTACACAGGATACGTGGTTAAGCGAATAAATACAAAAGTTGGGACATTAAGGCGTGCTTCTCCAGGAATCAAAAGAAATTGATATATCTGATCCAGCACAGGCAGATGGCATAGGCTATATATCCGACAAATAGTTTACTCTCGAGGTGGAAAGCATGTAATAGAATGACCTATGACAGTTTTCTTTAATGTTTTTATGGTTAATTGGTGGGTAATGTATATCCTCTGAAATATCCAATAAAAAATTCACAAAACTAGGAACTTAGTTTACTTAAACACAGATTGATTCTAGTCAACGCTATAATAAAGTATGAGTTCAATAAAAATTTTTCCAAACATTTCTTATTTTTTAACCCGAGGTACATACATATATATGTATGTGCATCATTCTTTACTATGATATTGTATATTTCCAATAAAAATTTTAAATAAATTTATACGACAAATGCATATAAATTTAATACAAAATTAAATATAAAAATTTTAAGAATTTCAATAATTTCGAAAATAAAATATTTTTCATGCATTGAAATTCAGTATAGGGTACAAATAAATAGCAACCAAAAAACGAAAAATTTAATACAAAAGAACTGTTTCTGTCATTAAAGTACATTGTAAGAAAATTGAAAGATTATTTTTATAAGTCTAGTGACACCAAACATATAAACAAAATAGCAAATATTCATACACATTCATACAAATAACTAAAAATAGTGTTTACAAGTTGTAAAATACTTGTAATCAAATATTTTAAATTTGGGAGTATAATCTTATTAAAGTAGAAAATGAAATTTGTTAAAGATTTTTTTATTTTCTTTTTTCACTTTTTTAATATTTTTTCATGTACGAGATCACTTTATTTATATACAATGGTGGTGTTCTAATTAGCACACCTATCCACCAATAGTTATGTTGAAATATTTTATCTTAAATGTACGAGTATTATTTGTTATTTATTTATAAATATAAATAAAATCTATTAAATAAATAGTAACATTAACAACAATTATTAAAGTTAACTTACCTTCTTTGAAAAAATCAAAAAAAAATTGCGGATCATATAATTAGCACACCATGTATTTTGTAATTATTTACTCCGTTTTGTATTAAATCCATCACATTTACTTGATTTGTTAGAAAAAATAATATTTTATGTTAAACTGAGTAAAAAAATCATACTCTACACCTATGTTTCGCAAAATTATAATAAACATGCACAGAAATTGTAAAAAAGAATGAAATTGCAAGTACTAACGTCAGACATCTAAAAATTATCCAACAATACTGTCGTATCAAAAATGTTACAAAACAATTAAAGCACTAGAACAAAGCCTCGGCCAAGAAATACTATAAGTACCATAGATCGTCTAATAAGTACTTATGCGAAGAAGGATCCTTTCGTAATGTCGTCAGAAATACGAAAACTCATTGTGTAGGAACACTACATATTAATTTTAATAAAAATTATCCGTCTCAGTCTAAAATAAAGCTACTTAATTAGGTAAATACACAAACCTATGGTATCAAAAATAATCTTGTGACTCGTCTTTCTTTTACTAGAATATAAGGAAATAATCAAATTCGTGGAACGATCTAAAGAGACAAGTTGCCCAAAAACAAAAAAAATATTCAAAACCTGCAGAAAGTGCTTCGTGTTGCATAGGATGACATACAATACGCAAAATGTCGGAGACTTCTTGTCGGCCTTCCTGTAAGATAACATTGATTGATTAGTAAAGAAAAGAAGTGCTTACACAAAATAATAAAAAGAATTATACCCAGATGATGATTTTGTCCACCTTTAATGGGACTGTGCTAATTACTTGACCAAGGAATTTTTTGCTTTTATGATTTAAAGTGAAATTTTTATTTTTGCTAAATTTTTTTATTGAAGTTCACTTTACTCTGTACATTGCTTCAGTATACTCCATAGAATATTTAACTGCCCTTAAATAAATTTCAAAAAATATTTCATTTTTGTTTGTTACTTGAAAAGTGTCATATATATGGGTGTGCTAATTATTATACCACAACTGTACATATATGTATGTATATACCATATATATTGTTTAACATGATCTCATGTACTTGAAAATCAAACATTGTTTCGAAGACAATGATTGAAAAATCTATTGACGATTGCTTCAGAAATAAGCACTAAAAAGTCTTTGAAAAAGTTCCACTGTTGAAGTATTGATTTTCAATTTCAGTTGGAAATTTAATACTCGTGGTAGGTTAAACCACATTGCTTGCTTATACATAATCGACTAGTGCTTTCAATGTAACCCAAAGTCATTTCTACAATATTTGAATTCTTTTTTCTTTCATTTATTTTCTTAGTTTTCCTCATTTTTTTTACTTTAACACTCAACAATTTCTATGGTAGCAGCCATCAATGATGAAATGGAAAACTAGCAATTGACTTGATTACCAGTCTCTCCGTTTGCAAAATTATTCCAATGTATTACAACGCATGTTGATTTCACGCAAGAATAATTTATTTGTAAGACATGATGTGGGAGAAAATCGACAAATTGCAATGAACTTGCCACGCTAAATAAAAACTTAACACAGGAAATTTTTAACATGCATTCGGAAAATCAAATGTACTTCAGCTTTATACTAAACATCGAACTCGATTATCTTTTAAAGCAGAAACGGAGTGCAAATTTAATATTATAAATCAAATTGCATTTCGCTGTGGAGACTTCTGTCTTATTTAGTTCCATCTTACCAGTCCCCAGATAGGGTGAGTTGGAAGTAAGGCCCTGATAATAGTAGGGAATATGTATTAAAACTTTTTAGCTATTACCAGTGCATTACTCTCAATACTAAAGTGATTGGAGTCTGTGTACCAAAGAAATATAGACACTCGCTAAGAGTCAAGATAGTTGAAACAAATTTAAATTTACTAGGCATTACTCGGACTCTTTAAGAAGTATAGAAAGTAAGTTGTTCAATTGTTGTTGTTCATAGAATATACGAACCTAACCGTGTTCTATACACTAAAATGTAGTTGTAGCTTCAATAAAAATTTGATTGTCTGGCTTTGATACCAGAGGTAATGGCAAATTAGTGTGACCGAAGGTAGCAGAATAATTCTGTTGCAGATTTTAATAAATTTTTCTTCTTTTTAAATTTTCATTGACCGGTAATGAAGGGATCCATACTTAACTATACTATATACTATTACATACATATGCAGCAAGTCAGTATTTGATTTATAAATAATAATAAAATTATAAGAAGGATTAAACATTTTTAAAAAATATTTAATAACGACAAAAAATTCCACAGTTTACACATCGCTGAACACTGTACTACAACACAAAATCTAACATTTAGGTTAACGGTAAATTTTAAGCGTCAATAAAAATGGCTCCAGAATGTATTTATTTGATAAACAATTTAAAATTCTTAGGTTATATTAACACAAATTTAATAGATATGCTAAAAAAGTCCATATTCCTCTCCAATTTTATTTTTTTTTTTTTAGATTCACAACACACCATAAAACATACATGAATTATATTTAAAGTAAACGACTGACGGTAGTCTTTATATTAATTTGTAAAATTTTAATTAAATCTTTATATTTACATTTGAACAGTTGAATTTCAACTTTGTGTTCCCATTTATCTACATAACTTCATGAACGTTTGTTTGATTTCATTTAAATTGCTTCTGCTTATTATGAAAGTGAGGTTAGATATTATCAAAACAAAATCAAAAAAACAATAATTCAATGACGTTAGTAATTAATTATTCCCCTACTAGACCAGACTAGAAAATTGAAAAAAAAGGAAATTATTTGTATCGTTATGAAAAATAAAATTAAGGTCTCGTTACGAATCACTGGATACTTTTACTAGCTTCTAATACGAAGTACTGAACAGGATGGAAGGAGTTGTGAACTTGGGCAAGGTAAAATTCCATTATGCGATATGTAGCGGGATCAAAGAGACAATGGCCTCATCTGAACCAACAGCTCAGCTCATCAGCCCTTTGAATGATGTGGCTCGAATCCAAGAATCCTGAATCAATTGCGTTTAGCGGTCAAAGGTATACACTATTCACCCCGACGCAAAAAAGAAATTTTAATTTAATATATCTTTCTTCTTTTAGTGTGGCGATACACTGGCAATAATAGACGCTGACAAAGAGAAATGCACAATAGCATGCAGGCCCTCCAAGCGGTCAATCATCATCCGGCCAATTAGGAAGCCGAAAATGAATATAGAAGGTGAGTCAATTTTTATTTTTATTACTGGTAACTCCAACAGTGGGGACACTCACCCACATTCATACATATATATGTGGCCTGTCTGGATGTAGTTTTTCCTGTCCATGTTGGAGAGCATATCTGACAGTATAGTACAGTTAGTAAGCGATATTTTAGAGTACATTTGCCTAAATGCTGCATATGTATCTAGGAGATGGAAACAGATCAAATGTTTTTCATACTGAAAAAAAAAATCCGACACTCGAAACCCAAAAATTTCTGGGCAATCAATCTATCATCTTTCTATTAAAGGCATTAGAAAACCTGATTAATCCTCATCTTAGGAAAACGATTGGTACAAACCTTAAGGATAAATCGTGAGAGTGCCCTTTATGAACTGTTGGTTGTATAAGAAAGGATCCTCAGTATAATAATATGAGATAGAACCAATTATAAAAGACTGCAATTCTAGAAGTGCAACCTCTCTTAGTCGAATGGATAAATCTGATGCTTGGCAGTGGAACTATTAATCGATGGGTGGGGAAAAGCTCGGAAACTAGTTACAGGGGTACACCACAAGTGAGGTTCTGTCTCCACTATTGAGGCTAGCAAGGGAAAGGAAGACATTATAGCCCATGCTGATAATGTCCTAATCAGATGAACATTTTTGATCACGAGTAGAGAGACCATGGTATCGGCAGTCAGGCGTCTGCCCTTATGGGATCTCAGTATGCTTTTAGAGGTTAACGCGGACAAGAAGGCGGTGGCTTTATACACTAGGAGATATAAGGTGGTCGGACTTAGATCGCCAGGTCTTAATGCCGTGATGCTAAGATTTTCAGATAGTTGCCGTATATACGTAGCTGTTATACTTGAACCTAAGTTGTAGTAAAGACTAAACATTCAGGATCTGATGAGTAAAAATTTTAATGCATTCAATGCTGGAGCTTTAGTCCGGACTTTATTCACACCTCAGCTATTAGACCTGGTCTTACATATGGATGCGCAGTATAGTGGCATACATTGAACACAACGTGTAATTGGAACATTCTTTCTAAAGTGTGCCTCTGTCGGCATCACAAATGTCAGTAGAAATACATTTCAAGTAGCTCTGAAGAATGGCGAACTACATGACTTAATACTGCAAAGGGACATTTTTTAGGTCAAGTTTAGTTGGCCTAATGTCGGATTATCAAGTTGAATTATGCTGGGTACCTAGTCATTGGGGCATTTTTGCCAATATACTTGCGGATGAATTGGCAAGATCAGGCACAGCTTTGGAGATTCTAAAAGAGGACAAACACGGTGAGACCGCCAATTGATTCATTTTTGAGATTACAGAGGAAAGTTTGATCTAATCATAAATCGTACGCTCAATCTTGAATCCTAAAGGAACGAAACATATCCTAAGCATAGTAGGGCGGAATATGAGAACTACTATAGGAGTACTAAAGGAGCGTGGTAATTTCGGACGTAGGAGGAAATGGGAAAAAGTCGATTATATTTTGTCACTGTCCTTGTCTCCAGATATGTACGTAGAGATGATGTGTGAACTGACTAATGGGATTCATAATCAAGATTGACTGACTAGACGGATATCTTAAGAATTTGTTTATGAGTACCATGATGGCTTGTTTTTGTCTTCTTTGCTTTCGTTTTCTTTCCTTAATTTGTTTTTTCTTTTCCCTTCTATCCTCTTCTTCTTTTTCCTTGTTCCTATTTTCGTAGTTAAAGGATCACAATTAATCAATGGCTCAGAATAAAAACGTGTGACTATGAATACAGTGATGCGCTACCCTTCCTACCTAATCTAACCAAATCTGTGAAATTGCAAATGAATTTATATTTTATACAACAAACCAATTTTAAGAGTATTGATTGTCGAATAGATTAAATTGATCAAATTTAAGCAGGGACCTGATAAACATTAATTTTACTTGGATATTCAACGAATACCAATTTTTAAGAATATTGCATGCGATTTATTTAAACACAAATGAATTCTTTATTTAATTAAACATAGAAAATGATTTGCAAATTGTTTATAGCGAAACAACAAAATTTAGCGAATTTGATTAACTCTTCCTTAAACATCATAAATTAATCAAATTCAAGCTAATAAATGTGTTTTTAATTAAAGAAACAAAATAGCTTTTACTAACGACGAATATAAACGAAATATTCTTTCCTTTTGTATGCTTGTACGCTTTGTTGGCAGCATTGCAATTCGACGAACACAAGTATTTTTATAGTTTAAACTACAAATACATAAAATTATTGAAGAAAAAAAAAATAAACGATAAATTAAAAAGAAGAAAAAAATGTAATTGAAAGATTATCGATGTTAAACAAAACATTTCACGCGTAAAATTAATATTTCGGCAACTCGGAGTAACGTGGTGGTGTAGACCATAAAACGCTTGAATTTCTCTTTAAGTGACGAGCATCAATATCAGGGAAAATTATTTTCAAATCCGGAGTCATTGGTTGCACAGAGAAGAAACTATCGATATATGGTGCTGGTGTATACTCTTGTTTTAACATTATTGGTGCTCGTACATGGCCTAAATAAAATGAGAAAACTAAGTGTAAAAGAAATAATAAAAAGAGAAACTGAATTCATTACTTCTACTCCAACTTGGTGGGGGTGGGCGTTTGTAGGAGACTTTATCTTCATCATCGGTTGAATCATCCTCATGCAGCATTTCAAATGTGTATTTTGTTGCTACTTTTGGTGGTGGAGGCATCATTTTTTGTTTGGCTAGTTGTTGCTGCTGTTTCATATGCAAGAGCATTTCGCGCTCTTTTACAGCCTTAAGCTTAGCTGTCTCTTCTTCCTGCTGTTGACGCAATTTGCGCTGAATTTCTTCCAGTTCCTTTTTCTTTTGCTCCTGTTCTTGCTGTTTCTTTAACAAGCGTTTTTCTTCACGTTCTTTTGCTAATTTTGCCATACGTTCAGCACGTTCACGTTCTTTAATTTCGCGCTGTTGGGCTGCTAGCAAATGTTTTTGTTCACGCTGTTTCTTACGTTCCTCGGCGAGATTATGCAAACCTTTACGAAAATCATCAGCACTATTCTCACGTTGCAGTGTTTTCGTAGATGCTGCTGAATTGCTTCGATGCAAACTTGAAGCACTGGCATACTTGGGCATTGTCATAGCTTTAGATGCGCTTGTTGTACCCTTCTTAGCGATAGCACTATTAACAGTTCCTATATTGGAACCTTGTGTTGGTGTAAGAAAACGACCAAGTGCAGGACCTGCCAATTTACCAATCACTGTAAAAAGAATTTTTATTTTATATTAAACAAAATACTCTTCGTTACTATATCATGCCTCTCTACCGATTACCGATGATGTTAAATTTTCCTTTTTACTACGTAAAGGCCGTTTAGATTGTTCAGTTGCTGCAGCTGCTGCATTCTCAAAAGCCTCTACGCGTAATTTTACTGGGCTTTGTACCAAAGGACTAAAAAAAAATTCATTCTTCAGTAAAACTTCAATTATAATCAAGTGAAACAACTTACTTGAACAGCTCATTTGTACGTGTTGGTATTTTATACCCAGTTTTAGTTGATGTTAATGTTTTCGATGATTCAACCGCCTTATTCGATGATGATGATGGCACTTTTGTTTTGGTTGGAATTAGTTTTTCTTGTTCGCAGGAATCATCTTCTGTCAAAAGGCTGTGATCATTACGAGGCACTGACGAGTCTTTTGCAGTCTCGAAAGAACGCTGCCCTATAGCATCGTCGTCTTTTTCATTGTTCATTGTTTTCTGAATCTGTTGAACGTCAAATGTGGCATCACCTAAAGCAACTGAACCCGACTGTTTATTCATCGTTAAAGTTGCGTTAGGATTTGCATCCATAATAAATGTTGTTTGACCTGGAGCCACTTGAAATGTTGTCTGTGTGGGATTAGCACAAAATGTCGCATCGCTGGGAGCGGCGCCTAAATTTATTGTGGCATCACTAGCTGGACCAAGGTTTATTGTTTCATTAACGTACCAACGGTAATCGTAGCATTATTAACCTCCACTTTTGAGTTAGAAGATGGTGAAGTTTCTACTGCATCTCTTCATATATGGACGCTGGTCGCTTAGCTTCCGTGGTCGGCGGCAACGGATCAATACGTTCGGATTTATTCATACTGCCATGACGTGTTCGAGATGATATTGGTGAAGGTTTGTGATCAAGATCACTGAAACGTTCAACTTTAATTGGTCTATGAGTGATTTCCTTCTTCCTGCGTCCCTTTTTTGTTGGAACAGCTGTTGTAGTACTAATGGTTGATGACATTGTACTACTGTTTGTGGCAGTATCCTCCATAGCCATACTTTGACTTTTAACTACAGGTGTAGGTAATGGTACTCCTTCCGGTGCCTTGAATACAATATCTATTGAAGCCTCGGGCAATATCTCTGTCTGATTCGGCAAGCTGATCTTTTCGCGTTTAATTTTAATGCGAACTTCACGTAAGCCATTATCAGATTCAGTA
>QOCX01007283.1:0-10315 GCA_005959815.1 Sarcophaga bullata
CATTGATCACAAATTCAATGCGTTATTTCTGTGGTGAATAATTTTTACAAATTGTAGGGCATTACAGATCCTATTAGAATGCTTATGCTGTCAAATAAATGTTTCAACTGACAAGTACATACACATGTATTTTGCATTTACAAAATAATTAAAATTAAAATGACAAAACAATTGCAACAATTGCACTTGCGGTTTATGATGACTTGATTTCTTTTATTGGCTTTGTCACTTTGTTATTGTTGTTTTTGTTTTTTTTTTGTTAATTTTTTTTTCTTTTGTAGCCATTGTTGCAGTATTTATCTTCCTTTTTTTCTATACCCATGACAATCGTGTCATTTAATTTCATTGTTTTTGTCATCACATTCACATCACAGCACAGCACAGCACAGCACAGCACAGCACATCACATCCACACTATTGCTTGTCAGTCTTCATCATTGTGCCACTTTAATTGTTTTGTAATCAAGATACACTGTACGACAGTGTATCAGTATATCGGAATTCACTTCTTTTTTTTTTTTTTGCTCTGTCTGAATAGCAAATTTGAGTATTTAATCTTGAGAACAATGCTTTCGTTATGTTGCGATGTGTAAGTTTACTTCTTTACTTCTTTAATTCTTTACTTCTTTAATTGTTTGTTGCAATTCAAGTGGAAATTTCCGTTTCATCTTTGATTACAAACTTTAACCATGAGTCCTCCTCTGCTGGTTTTATTTTTTCACTGCAAAATAGTTTCATGATTAATGTGACTTGCCTTTCCACTCGGTTTTCGTTTTCTTTTTTTGGTCTCCTCCTCATGCATTTATTTTAAATCCCAATTGGAAAATTGTTTGGATTAAACCATTAGCATTTTTGTTAGAATTGATTTATTGCCCTGACGTGTGACCAACAGTCAACTGAAGGCAAAAAAAATCGAAAGAGAAAATTATTTATGTGAGCGGTCTAATGGAAATAGTCTATTGAGTTTTGTTGGTGGTTGATCTATTGAATGCCTCATGCTGAATACAATGAAAAGGGGTGGCGTATTAGTGGTATAATATTTGTGGAAAATTTTTAAATTTCCAGAAAGAAAGTAGCTTCTTGTACCTGGCAGAACTGTAGCCACCAGGTATATAAGAGCAATTCCGTAATGAAAAACTTATGAAATTATTATCTCTTACCTAAGATTTTAAGAAAATCTTGCTACTTATGAGTTACCTTCAATTAATATGCGAATCTATTCTCTTGATTTTTCCATTCTATTCAATTTTTAATGTCCCCAATGTCTCTAAAGGATTGATTGTATTTAAACATTCAAATTGTTGCAGTTGGTGTGATACTTGAATTGCAACATGTTCCTTTAAAAATGAAACATGTTGATAAGCAAAACTATTAAACATTTTAAATGTTTCATTAGCTATTTAATTTTATTTAATTTTTCTTTTAGACAAACATTTAAAAGATTACAGTATTACGTCATAAGTGTCCTGCTGATAAGTTTTTCAAAGGGAAAAAATTTTAATTTATTATTAGAAAGGAAACCATATCAGTTTACTTCGTACTCCCTACGCCTGCCAAGTTGTTCTAATGCTTCGATCAGGTTTATGTCTGGTCATTGTTTTAAATGAAAGCATTTATAATTTAAAATTATTTTAAAATTTATTAATTCTGGCAAAGTAAAAATTAAACGAAGTTTAAATGCGAAAAGTTCATTTGTAATAGGAATTTATGCGTTCCTATATGGCAGAGTTCCAAATCACATCGAAGATTTTAAGCAACGTGTTTGCTAATTTAGCAAAAAAGGATTTGTTTTCTCTACTATTTAAATATCGACATCGATTGAATTATAATTTTAATTATAACAAGAGGAAGTGGTTTTCTTTCTTTGAAAACCTTAGCAATTTTGAATATTTTCTTTTAGAAATTCTAAATTCTAATGTGCCTTTGTGGAAAAATAGTACAACATGGGCTGATAAAGTGATATTATTTAATGCAATATAAGTCCCTTTAACTAAATCAATCGCAGAACCTTAACGGAGCGATTTTGATAGTAGATTTAAAATTTCTGACAGTTAAGTTAAGTTTAAGTTAATGAAGTATGAAAATTTTTAACTTTAAAAAACGTTTGAATATGAGGTAGGTTGCAATAGAAATCAAAATAAATTTGTGTTCAGTTTAATTAATTTCTTTATATTTGCACAACTTTGATGCCACGTCCAACATTGTTTAACAACAACAATTGCTTTTTTGTTATTACTTTTATGCCCTTGCGATAAACAATAACAATTATTTACACAATTATTCTGTACAGCGTTGTCAGTAATTTTTTTCGAAAAACTTTTTATTCTGAGAAAATCTTTTTTTTCTACAAAAGTACCAAAATTCTAAAGGAACACCAGTAGCCGGTGCACTCTGTTGATGTTTCTTTATTACTTTTGCCCAGGACTAATAAATACACAATAATTATTTAAAAAAAAATGTAAATATTTCGTGTAATTATTATTGAATTTGTTGAAAAAACTTGATTTGGTAGGAAACAACTTTAACGAAAACTTTTTCGCATCTCAAAAAACTTGAAGAAAAGGGAAAACATGGGAAATGGCAACGCTGGTTCTGTAAATCTTTGTAACGGTGATCGTCAAACGCAACGCGTCTTCTTCACACAAGACTGACTGAACTTCTACTCCGACTCTGCATGCTTTGTCTTTTATATAGCGACGTAAACAGTCTGATGAATGTATTCGTAGGCGGAGGTTCGGGTATTCGCTTTCTCGAGAATTCTATAAATGTAAACATGTTGTTTACATTTAAACATGTTGTTTACATTTATACATGCTTTATTTTTTTTGTTGTTTGTGTATCTTGTTTACGTTCTTCCTTGAAGAGTTTTTGTTGCTTATTGTTTACTTGTTTATCCCTCTTTCGTAATAGTGATGTTGTTGCCATATTTTTGTTTATTTGCTAATCAAGAAAACAAGTTCGTTGTTTTGTTTTTGTAGCTTTCGTTTAACATTTTAATGTTGAACGATGTTATACCATTTCCATTTTCGTAACAATACTAATACATCTTCTGACATTAGCGAAATAACCACAAGGCAACCAGTCCTAGAAATCTATATTCTTTCCGAAATTTATTCTTTTATTCATTAGATTGCCTTTTGGAAGTAAATTGTAGCAAAAAGAAAATCAAACAAATATGAGGCCCTGTAACTAAAACTAAGTAATTAGTATGAGTTTAAATCGAGCTGATACGGCCTTAGACTTGTAAGACCTTCTGATAGATTTGTGTTGCAATAACAGTTGGAAATATTTAAGAAAGGCTGAGAAAACTTTTGCAACAGAAGCTATTATTTGTATATCCTGTAGAGGGTAATCGAAATTTCGATTAAAGCAGTCGCGAAATATGAATAAAATAAGAACATTCTATACCGACATAGTCATAAGCTTTTACTGCTTATTTAGTGGATTTTTCCATTACAGTCCCTATAACATTATGCTCCTAGATTAATAAACTATACCATGAGATCATATTCTTTGCAATCTACGGTTGGCTTGTAGTTTCGATTAAGAGTTTTTATTGAAACATAAACTTCAATTTTCCTTCAACGATTCAGTAAAAATCGGCGGGAATAATTGAAAATAAAATGCTTTTCTTTTTGATGTGCCTTAGTGAGCTATCAACGCCATTCAAAAATAATTAAATTTTTACTACAAATAGGGTACAGTAGGGTACCTTTGTTGTTCTTATAATTTAATTTATTTAAATACGTGTGGTTTGTTTTTGTTCCAAATTGGCAGACATTCAAAACAAACAAAGAGGAAAACATACCACCATACATACATACATAGATACAGTTGACATTGATAGTAAGAAAATCGATAAGTTCACAAGTTTGTTTGAATGTCTTTCGTTTTCTTTGTTCCAAGTTCATATTTACCTCACTTCAGCTGATTTGATTACTGCCTTTGGGGGTGCATCCCAGTAGTTGGGTGCTGGTGGCACCCATTGTCTTATCATCTGGTAATTTCCCTCGAGCAATTCCATGCTCTCGATGACTTCTTCATCGGATTCATCGTTATTGCCGGCCAAACTAAAGTTATCATCTGAATTCATGTTTGACTTTTCGAAACATCACACATGGAGGAGATGTGAAGATGGGGAATCAAAACAAAATCGCCGAATCAAAACAAGAAAGGAAATGAAACGCACATATATACACGCACGTACAGTATGTTTTATAGGATACGGTAACTAACATTCAACATTGATGCTCTATATGCGTACAAGAGAAATGTTGGGATAATAATGTTGCACATTTCCTAGCAACATTGTTGGAGAGATTATTTGTTACTTTCTTTGTATCACTTCTTTGTTATCACTTTATTTCATGAAATTCTTATTATTGAATTTATTTTTTTTATATTTTCAGGTGATACTGTTATGGAATTTGCTTTATTCACTTTATTCTCTTTTGTTTTCAAGAGAATTTTCTTTCTTACACAATTTCAAAATATTTCTTTGATTTTTTTCATTTTTTTTTGTTCTTGTAAACAATTTCATTTAATTATTTATTTTATACTCTTTTTTAAATAAATTACAACAAAATCATGTTTTTGTTTTTGAATTCACAGTTATTTTTTTGTTGACGATGTTTGCAAAACAAACGAACAAACAAAAATAGACAAGACAAGAAACATAATCAGACCAAAGACGTCACTCAAATCAACCACTTTCGTTAGGTTTTTTTTTAACAATAACAACAACCAACCATCTGAAACGGTACCGCTCACGTTGCAATCGAATTTATCTAATCGTTGAAATTTTCCAACATTTTTGTTTTGGCTCAAACTTTGTGTCAGTCAAGTCCGTCCGTCCGGTCGTCACATGGTAGAAAAACAAACAGAAAAAAAAAAACAGAAACTTTCCACGTTTTGTTCGCTCATTTCGGTTGCTTGTAATTCGTGTTGTTCTTGTTTTGCTGTTGTTTTTACATTTAATGTTTTTATATGATATTTCCTTTCTCTCTTTCTCTCTTCTCTTGAGTTGTTCGTTTGCTCTTCTCTTGTTGTTCGCTTTTAGTGTGTTCTGTTTGCTTTTTGTTGCATTTTTCGAATACAACATGGGAGGTAATTTTGTGCTTTTTATTGTTGTTGCCGTTTTTGTGTGTTTTCCATTTTTTACATCCTTGTACTACAGTTCAATGTCGTCGTTACCGTTATTGCTATTGTTTATTTTATGTTTGTCCATGACCGTGGTGAGTCTTTTCGTTATGCGTTCACGTGTTATCCTCAATGCATGTATGTATGAGTGTGGGTGTATATGTGTGTGAGAGAATGTCTCTTTTGAATTTTAGTTACTGTTTTGCTTTGGTTTTTCTTTGTTTGTTGTTGTTTTTACTCTCTTTTGCACACAAACAAACTAACACCAGCTTACGAATGTAAGTTTTTCTTTCTACCGGTAAACCGATTTCGAAGGGTGTATTTGTGTGTTCCTTCTACGTGAGACACACAATCACTCGCCTGCTTAAATTATGGGTTTTTTATTAAACAAAATAAGGGTTCAAGTTTATTACTTTTTATTTTCGTTATTGTTGTTGTTGTTGTTGCTGCTGTAGTTGTGTTTTTTGCACTTGAACGTTTTTGTGTCTGATTTTGTTTATGTTGCTGGCAAATGTTGTATGTATGGATGGATGAATGGGGAGGATGAAGAATAGATTCGCATTTGTGCATATTGTTTAAATTACGTACACGATGTATGTGGTTGTTGTTGTTATTGTTGTTGGTACCTTATGTGGCAAATAAACTATAAAATTTCGTTTTCTTTGTTAAGCATTTGATACAATTAAAAAGTTGGAAATCTGTTTACAGTGGGACTAATGAATTTTATTTGCTCGTATTCATGTTTATAACTTATGACACTGGAGTGGTTAGATTTTTTTCCAATTCTTTTCTTTACTGATTATTTATAATATATGCACCAGAGATCAGCAATGAATCACTTTTTCGCTACTCATAAGTACTCGTGAAATGGTGAGTATGAGTGAGTCAACAATATTGAAATTTAACTACTCTTATTCATTCGTACTCACCATAACAATGAGTCTGAGAACAACGTTGACATCAAACTCATAACATTCCAAATATGTTTGATTCATACGCCCACACATTCAGATTCATAAATTTAGAAAAATACTTATAATACTCATAAATACTTTTAGTTATTGTTGTATTTACAACAAAATACAAAAGACACATAAGCAAAAAACACAGAGCAGCAAACAGAGCAAGCACACAACCGTCTAGTGAGTACTTTAGTGTTCGTACTCGAATCGTACTTATTTTGTGAGTCGGAGCATATGTTGAGTAAAGGATAGTCGAAATCAACAACATCATGTGTAGTGTTAAGTATGAGTATGATGAGTACTTCAAACTTT
Organism: Sarcophaga bullata; assembly: GCA_005959815.1. NCBI lineage: Eukaryota > Metazoa > Arthropoda > Insecta > Diptera > Sarcophagidae > Sarcophaga > Sarcophaga bullata. Next base: position 6,414 of record QOCX01007283.1, read on the forward strand.
GAATATGAGTATGATATTAAAATAAGTATGAATGCGCATAAGTATCAGAAATTATGAGTCTGATTCGAATCTACTCATCTTTTGAATACGTATTTCTGATTTCTGATATGCACCAGCAGTCGCTGTTGCCAGGGTTGCTGATATTTGCACATTCAAGTAGCAAATCGACTATTGGACGATTTTAAATCAAAATATTGTGATTTTTCTAAAAATTAAGGTTTTCTAAAAAGTGTGGTTTAATAAAATGTTTTCTAATTGAAACTCATTTAGATGTTTCGAACACTTTAACTCAACATAGCAACAAAGTGTTATTAAATTGTTCGTAATAGAGAAAATTAAAAGTAGAAATAAGATTGTCTTTATTTCTTTTTGATGTCAATGTCAAATGTAGTATTCTAAAATAATGAATATATTTCTAACATATTTAATAATTTTATTTTGATGATTTCGTATATTAAGATTATTGTTCTTATTATTTAAACATTCATTTAGCAAGGAACTTTATTATTCTATGGTAAAAATGCTTAGGAAAACATATTACATTGTGTTTCAACAATAACATCTTGATTTCACTCAACAAACATTTTTTCAAAAGATCTAAAGAAAGTCCTTAATAACCCAGACAACAATAATTTTGAATATGTACTACAAAAGCAATTAAATATAAAAAAATTCAAGCAATAAGCACTCCCCTACCTGACAGATGTTTTTTTGTTTTCGCAAAATCTAAGAATTCCGCGTTAATTGTTAAAATTGTTACGAAAATGTAAATGTTAAACAAAAGCTACAAAAACAAAATCAATGGACTTGTTTGCTTGATAAACAAATAAACAAAAATATAGCAACAACATCACTATTACGAAAGAGGGATAAATAAGTAAACAATAAGCATAAACAAAAAAACAACAACAAAAAAAAAGAAAAGATGCATAAATGTAAACAACATGTTTACATTCATAGAATTCTCGAGAAAGCGAATTTCCGAACCTTCGCCTACGAGACTGTTTACTTCGGTATATAAAAAAAAACAAAGCATGCAGAGTCGGAGTAGAAGTTCAGTGAGTCTTGTGTGAAGACGCGTTGCGTTTGACGATCACCGTTATAAAGATCTACAGAACAATTGTGTAATAATTGTTATTGTTTACCGGAAAGGGCATAAAGAGAGGAATAACAAGTAAAGCAATTGTTGTTGTTAGAATCAGTTGTGAACAGTGGCACACAAAAGTTGTGTGACTAATAAAGGATTTAATTAAAACTGAACACAAATTTATTTTTATTTTTATTTGCAATCTACGAGCTCATATTTCAAACGTTTTTAAAAGGTAAAAACGTAACAATATATATTCACTTCGATGGATCATAAAAATTACAGTTAATGTAAAAGCAAATACAATAATCACAAAAAATTTCGAATTGATGACAAAATATTGTGGAAAACTGTTAGATATAAAAGACCAAGATCATCGATTTAATATGTGGCAGAAAGGCAACACAAGAGTAGGAGTTAGATTTTAATTTTCCCAGAAATAGGTCGAGAAAAAAAGAAAAATGCTTCTTTAGAAATCGCAATCGAATTGATACCTTGATTAGAAAAACTAATGCCGCTCAAAAGATAAAAATATTCGAAAAAGTTTTATTGAATGCACAAATCTTACGGAATTTACGGCTGTTGAACGATTGTAAGCCATGTTTACTGCGTTAGAAACAATTCAATAGAAAAGAACAGAAAATTCAACAGTTTTGGAACGGATGGTAGTCCAGTTGTATGGTGGACCGATAATACTGCTTTGTGGGGAAAAACGTAATAATAGAAGAAGTTACAAAACTGTTGGCGGCTATCACATTAGAATTCTTTTAGAACCAGGCTTACAAAATACATGTCTTGTCATGATATTGTACGCTAAGGTGATTTTTCGCTTGTGATCACAATCACAGTTTGACAAAATTTCATAACCGTACAGGAAATATTTACGTTTTATCAAGCTGAATACGTATGGCAAAATTAATTCAGTCTATAACAGCTTACTGGTTTCGAGCAATGAAATTTTAATGTGGTTGGAGAACGTTAACCGATTATTAAAGACAATGTACAGATTGCATGAAGATCTGGAAAAAGTCTATTTTGTTTCTTTTCATAACTTTTCGAAAATAAAATACATTTCGGGTTAAAGGTTTGATGAATATTGAGCAGGCTTTGCCTAATTTTGAAAACGTTTTTTTAAATGCTAATCCGATCTCTCATTGTCTTGATTTTGACCCACTGTCACTTGAATTTTAGTGTCATTACTAGCAGAGCAGAATGAATATTCAAGTATTTGAAATCTCTCAATTTGCTCAGCATTTAGAAGAGATGATTTCTTTTTTTTAAATAAAAAAACCAGATTTATGTATGCGTGTAAATGTATGCGTGTAAATGTATGTGGGTATTGTATGTAAATGTATTTGTAATTTATTCTATTAAAGTATGTATTGGTGAACGCGATTTTTAATTTACTTACAATTCTCGCATTAACAATACAAGAAAAGTGAAAAAATATGAACACTTTAACACACACATACATACATCCAAAAAAGAAATTCACCCCTTAAGCGTATTCACGGTAATTTAGACACGTGCTTCATTTTATTTGAGTGTCTTTATGGGCTCTTCAATTCCATACAGGCAATTGTACTTCTGTAGTCGTTTGTTTCCCAAATATTCCATCCAACATGACCGTCCGTACTCACTTACACACACACACACACACAATCTCAATAGAATAAAAACTCGCTACAGTAGCGGTCTAAGTTAGGAGAAAGTCTAACAAGGGTGTTTGATTGGAATATGCTGTGTTTTGGTGGTGAACGAATGACTCACTGGACAGATAAAGGTGGCTTTAAACATTAATTTGTTTCCAACGCTTACAATAAGCAAATCTTAGTGAAACTAAAGAGAGAGAGAGAGTGAGTGAAAGAGTGCCTGCGTGCAATGCTAACAGAGTGATCATAAATTTTTATGGGATTCGTTTGAATATTTATTAGTATTTAACACGTCTAGCTGTGGACTGGAACATGTGTGTGCATTGAAGGAGTGCGATAAAATCACAATAAAACTGCAATTTATTCCAGCAGTTTTATTCGGAAGCAGGAACTGTTAAAAAATTAATTACACTTAAAGGGGAGAAATTAAAGAATTTTAGATTTCATGCTCCACCAACATTTCAAGCACAAAACGAAAGACAAAAAGTTATTGAACGATTTATTTTGGTTTTATACTGAAAAGATTTGGGAATCTAAATCACAATTTTAATTCGCTTTTAAATTAGTTTTCAATTCTTTTAGAAAATAAACTCTTTCTCAAGGACCCGTTGTTCAAAACCCAGCCCAGACATCTTGAACAAATGAAAAGTTGTTGCGGGGTCGTCCTGTCAAGAGTAAATTAAATTGGCATTAAAAATTTCTCAAATCTTTCGATCGGAGTCGATGTTAAATTGTAAGTGCCGTCACTCATGGGAGTATTACACATACACCACATGGGTAGTGTGAGAAGATAGGTTGTATTCCTGACTAAAGGTTTGTAATTACCAATTACCATTTTCGTAGTGTTGTTGTTAATAAGCGATAAACATTATAAAGATATTAAAAGAAAATGTTTTATAAAGTAACCTAATGTAGCAATAAATATTTTTACTGTTCTAATGCATTAACCCTTTAACGACAACAGGGACACATATGTCCCAAACCGAAAATTCCAAAAAATCTGAATAATTTACAACCGAGTTGAATTTATAGCACTTTAATTTATTCCTAAAGACTCGCATTTACGTTTCTTGTCGATGGCGGCGCGTATTCGAACAGTCGTTCTTTATGGTATGGTCTCTTGGAGGTGTCTAATTGATCATACGAAGTAGACAAAATGGTAA
>QOCX01007286.1:0-10311 GCA_005959815.1 Sarcophaga bullata
TCACATTCAGTATGTTGTTATCTTCTAAACAGGCAATCTACGCAGTTTTTAGAACAAAACTGGAGCTAGGGCAGCAGCATAAGTCAAAGGTGCTGAGTAAGCCAAAGGATGAGAGTAGGCAGCAGCATATTTAGCTACACCAGCATCCACTTCTAGTCCTCAACCAACCCCGGGAAGCCAGAGTACACCGCCCACCACCAGGCAGCCAGCCACGCCTAAGCATACTTTAGTCTACAACAGCGGGTGCTGTAGAAGCGAAAGGAGTGCCCTGTAGCACGCCAGCATTATCCTCTGGCACAACCCGGGAGCAGTAATACCCGCAGCACAACTGGAGCCAGTGTTCAGGCAGCAACCGGTTTTGGCAACAACTGGGGGGCAGCCTACTGGAAGGCAACAACCAGGGCGGTGGCCAATACCATTGTAGTTACGGGGCCCAAACATATTGCTATCTGGTGGCTGTAACAACAGGACGGGGGCAGCAACTACGGCGAAGCCAAAGGAGCTCCAATCAAACCAGGCTTGGCAGCAGCACAGGCAATGACAGCAAAGATAACAACGGCCTAAATTAATAAAGAAATTTAAGAAATTAAATTAAAAATTTCACAAAAAGTAGGGTTTTAAAGGAAACTTACGAATTTGAACATTTTTAGTGAAGTGATTAAGGTTTTTGGTTTGTTTGTTAAAACAATTGAAATGAGTTTGATAAACAAATAAAACATATTTTATAGTGATTTGTGATCAGTTTAAGTAAAACTGAACCAATTAATTGCATTCAAACCTCACCATTAAAACGTTACACAAAAAAATAATAACGCTTGGGCTAAAGGCAAGTAAGCTTAACTTCAATTATAAACGAATACAAAATACACAAAGCCCTGAATAACATTAACATAGATATCAGATCTCCTATTGAAATTAATTTCAATTGTCTCAAGTTCTTTTAAAAATTATACAAGAAATCCATTTTTATGTTAAAACTGAAGGACTAATAATGAAGAATTTCTATTAAATATCTTGTGGATATATTTTAAATATAAATACTGGCTGCTTATTGAACTGAATTATCAATTCATTTTGAAATCTTAACCTTATAATCCACAAAATGTTCAAATTCGTAAGTTTAGAATTGAAATTCTTGTCTTTTTAGGAAAACAAAATTAATTTTTTCATATTTTATTTACAGGCCGTAGTCATCTTTGCTGTCATTGCCTGTGCTGCTGCCAAGCCTGGTTTGATTGGAGCTCCTTTGGCTTACACTGCTCCTGCTGCCGCCGTAGTTGCTGCCCCGACTCACTGTTGTTACAGCCACCAGTAGCCAATATGTTGCCCGTAACTACAATGGTATTGCCACCGCCCCTGTTGTTGCTCCAGTAGCTGCCCAGTTGTTGCCAAAACCGTTGCTGCCTACACTGCTCAGTTGCTGCTGCCTATACTGCTCCCGTTGTTGCCAAATATGCTGCTGCTTACAGCACTCCTTTCGCTTCAGCACCCCTGTTGTAGCTAAATATGCTACTGCTGCTCTTTGGCTTACTCTGCTCCCGTTGTAGCTAAATATGCTGCTGCCTACTCTCATCCTTTGGCTTACTCAGCACCTTTGACTTACTGCTGCTGCTGCAGCTCCAGTTTTGTTCTAAAACTGCGTAGATTGCCTGTTTAGAAGATAACAACATACTGAATGTGATCCATATAAGTTAGAAATAATAATTAAAACTAATTTTTAAAAATTCAAATGATTTTTATTACCATTAATTATAAAATATAAAGGAAAGAACACAAATAATTCTAATCTCTAGTATCCTCAAAAGTCATGACAACAAAGGATAGATCCTCCGTAGTCCAGCATTACCCAGATTTAATATTTTTCCGGTTAAGATTTTGGTCTGCTATCGAGCTTTCTATGGGTGGAGATGGAAATCTTACATGGACTCCTATTGCATTCGAATATGACGAATTCCAATCCACCAAAACAGCCTCTATTATTAGCACATTAGCGGGTGTGTGATCAGTTTACCTTGCAGATCTTATGTTTGAAATTTTTTATGGATTGTCTTATTTCGGTTTGTCAAATGGATCTCTATTGCGTGACTGAATTTTTTGTACTTCTCAGGTCACAGATTTGGAAGCCCTCGTAGCTTTTATGGCTACGATTGATGTCTCAACATATCCCTCCAAATTTGAATAGATTTTCTTCAAAAAGCAAACATAATTCTTGTTGTTGATGGTCCAATCAAAATGGCCAAACCATAAAGAAGCGTAGAGTGTGTTGCTTAAAAAGGAAGAATACTCTTCCTAGAGAACTTAAGATATGTTACAAGCCATTCTTTTGACACTAATATTCGTAAAGCAAGGTATGTGTCTTCACACTTTCAAAGACTTTTTTTTATCATCACTCGTTGACACACAACATTTGAAGGAAATGTCTTCGAGAAATACCTCCAGCTAACTTAGGCTGTTGATAAATGTGTAGGATGAAATTTGTCGTCAAAAAAAAAGTCCCTTATAGAGTTTTCAGTCCCTTAGTATGTTTCTCCAACTAAATCCAAAAGGAAATATTGAAGACTAAAGACACATTGTCTTTAAATGGACCGGAATTGGCAACATGGACCATCTTCTATCAGCAGCTAAAGGAACCTACACGAATACCACATTATTTAATTAATCGCTTAAGTTCAAAATCGAACAGCCAAACAAGGAAAGAAGAAAAAACCATGCTTTACCATACTTTCAATGATCCTAGATCCAGTTTAGAATACCCAATGCCTTTAGTGAGATCAATCGGTGAAAAACATACTCAATATGATACCTCTAGATAACATGGTAATGACAATCCAATCAATACTTCAGAGATAACAAAAGCAATCTAAGCCAAGGGCGCATACGGTACACTATAACAATTTAGAATTTCTTACTTAAAATTTCTCAGTCGCTGAAAAGATACTGTGCAGTTCCTCCTCATGACCATCCAGCATAACACAGTAATCAGACAGGTATCCCAGCTAGCTTTTGTAGTTATATGAGGGTTTTAGTTCAATAGCAAAGGAGTACAGATAGTAGTCGAAAAATGGCTTTCCTAGTAGTCTAGCAGGTAGTATGCTAGACTATTAGCGTGAGGGATATGGGTTCGATTCTTCAGGTTATGTTCTCTTACACATTGTAGCGAAACAAAAACTATACCAATAAGAACTTTCATTTCATTACCCTTGAGTACAGTTTAAAGTGCTTCACTTAAAATTGAGCATAATAAGTTTAAAAATGGAAGGAGACAATAAAATTTCCATGTTCTTGCTTTTCGAATTTCAAAAAATTAGGTGGGACCTCTTATAATGATCGTTAGAGCACACCCTTAAGGGCTAACAAGTATTACTACATAACTTACAATATATTTTATCGATTATTTTTATCGATTATTTATAAAATTTAAAATCTTTAGTACAGTACTCAAGTATTCAAGCAAAGCTTACAGATGGACTGTTAATGCTTGCAAATGGTTATGGCTCAAGTTATTTGATCGTCTTGCTAACAATTTCAACAAGGAATTTGACTTGATCCTGGATTACGTACAATAATACAGTAATAGGCATACAGTACATACATACATACATACACACATACATAGTTGATCATTATAACCCTTCAGTCAGGATTACGACCTGGTTTCTCATACTACTTTATCCTACAGTTTCAAATAAATTCCGAACAACAGATTTTTTAGAGAAAACTTCTCACGGCAATTTCATTTACTTTCAGTGTTTTTTTTTCCAGAAATCTGCTGAGAGGAGGTCGCTAAAGAAATATTTTTTCATATTTCGTTTTATTGGAGATGTCTAACCTGTGGTTTGAACCTTGACCTAACGTCTAAGAAGCCAATACACTACCTACCAGACTTCAAGGAGTTCAGATACTGGGCGTTAAATGGCTGGCCATATTGTGTAGAGAGCATCATGCTAGACAATTAGTGTGAGGGTCGTCGGTTCGATTCTTAAATGTTTACAAATATTGAATTCAGTTTATTTTGTCTTACATGTTTTTGTTCAAAGCAAAAGCCTTACTATAAGAACTGATTTCATTACCCTTGAATAGAGTTTAAAGTGCTTGACTTAAACCAAAGCATAACAAGTTCAAAAATGGGAGAAGACAATAAAATGTCCATGTTCGTGCTTTTCAAATTTCAAAAAATTAAGTGGAAACTCTTATATAATCCATTCAGGAAAAACCATGATCCTCTAAAGAAGATAACATAAACAACAAACATCATTGGAAGGTCGAGCAGCACCACAGTTGGGGAAAGAATAGAACTCAAAACCCATAATACATTTTCGCAGAAGCTTTTCTTTTTTTTTTTTCAATGATGATCTGATTAGCTAGTAAAAGACTGAGATATGACTACAACAAGGAACGACAGAAAACAGAACAGAAAAACTGCATTCTTAAGCGAATACCCCAAATATCTAAACAAACACAAACTCTCCAAAAAATGTTTTGGAATTTTAAAAAATGTTTGAAAACGAAGTATTGCATTAGAATTTCTAAAATCAAAAACATTGCCAACACGATCAAAATTAATGAAAATACAAAATATTCTTTAGACTTTAAAACATTTACTATAAAATCCATACAAAAAATAATTTAAAAAAAAGTGAAGTAGCTTTGCCATTTGCAAGGCTATGCATTCGAAAACATTTTTATGCAGAAAACGTCAAAGTAATATTTCTTTAAAAATGCAAAGCTTTTCATTAAAATACGAAACACGTTCTATTTTATCCACAAAACAAAAATTAATGCACAGATCTTAAGTATAAAAACGATAGCAAATCTATCAAAAAGTATTCAGTTTTACGTAAAACAAAACAGGAACAAGAAATCCAAAACTAAAATGGCCAAATTCGTAAGTTGCAAACAAAAAAATTTGAATTCAATTCTTCAATTCAATAATTTAAAATCCTATACTTCCTATAGATCATTGTCTTGTGCGCATTCATTGCCTGTGCTGCTGCTAAACCCGGTGTTGTAGCTCCTTTGGCTTACACTGCTCCCGTAGCTGCTCCTTTGGCTTATACTGCTCCTGTAGCTGCCTACTCTGCTCCCTTGGCTTACTCTGCACCCGTGGCTTATGCTGCTGCTCCTTTGGCTTATGCTAATGCTCATTTGGATGCCGCCTATGCCAGCAGTCGTGTTGACATCAAGCAAAACTACAATGCTGCTGTAGTCCCTGCCACTTATGCTGCTGCCGCTGCTCCTGCTGTACCCGTAGCCCCAGTTGCTCCTGTAGCTCCTCTTAAATACACCGCTGCCCCTGTCTTATTCTAAATTGTTAAGCGATCACTTCTTTTTTTTTACAAATAAAATAGTTTTAATTGAATTCTAAAACGTAATACTTGTTATTTAATGAACGAGACTCTTATGACGTTTTTATTCGAAGGATACATAAGCTATTAGCAACATTATGTTAACATTGTTGACTACTTTAACTCCTATTTTATTTAAATCCAATCGTTTAGTTTTTGGTTCATTATTTCAAGCAGCTTAAGAGTAAGAACAGAATGCGACCGCAACGTTTTTTTACTTACAAATTGAAAAATAAGAACGCTAGTATTAGATCAGCTTTTTTCCCCTCTCTCTCTCTCTCTCTTTGTTAAATACTCACAATCTCCCAATCAGTTTTCCATTCCTTCCTGTAATTTTATGCATTTTGGTATAGCAGAAGATTGAGCTGGTGGTAGTAAGACTCAATACAGTTAGAAACTAGCGTAACCACAACAATGGATAGCTACATTTACATGGTTTTTTACTGTTTTTTCGATAGGAGATTTGATATAAGAATTCTAACTGAGGACTTCTCCTCTAACGATCAAAGATTTCTGGAGAGCTCTTGAGTTATATATTAATGGCTCGATTGATAGGAGATTTGATTTAAGTACTCTAACTAAGGACTTCAGATTCGAAGATCGAAGGTTGGACTGTTGAATTATATATCAATGGCCCAACATGCTGGACAGAAAAGGTGGTTGGATATGTATTAAAGGCCCTAAACTTTCATTACAATTAGCCTATGACCGCGTTTTGCAGGCGCATGTAACGGCCATATTGTAATTGTCGTTATATTTGTTGGGTGATGGGATTTTCCATGAACACATTACTTAGCTGATTGTCCAAGTAACAAGCACACTGAGGTTAAGTTCATCACGTCCATAAATGCTGGAGATTTCTTAGGGAAATTTTGGTTCACATAAAGGTTACTCTTTCACTAGTTTTAGAACATTGAAACGCTGTCGGAAATGGCCTCACTGGTGAACTGGTCAGAGCTGGGTACACTATGACTTTTTACAGGGTATAAGTGCTCCAATTACATACATAACTTACATAATTGCTCATTACAACCTTTCGGTCAGGATTACGACACCACTTATGTTGTGTGTGGCGGGATCTACAGTTAAATAGATTTCAAACGATAGATTTTTGTGAGATACTTTTCATGGCAAATTTTATTTGCTCTCTGAGACTGCTGAGTGGAAGTAGCTGAAGAAAAAACTTTTCATATTGTCGTTTAGATGTCTGACTATAGGCTAATAAGCCAACACACTACCTACTTGACTACAGTCTTTCGAACCGGATTAAACTGGTTAATCGCTGATATGGACTGATATGGATAAAAAATGACGTATTGCCTCCTATCCTTTGAATGACATACCTTTCATTACGTTTCACATAAATTATGTACATTTGTACTTATGCCTTTTAGATTTTAAGTTCCCTCGAAAAGCTTATAAGGAGCCGTGAATCTGAGTAGGCAGAAGAGATCATCTTACACCCATGTGACCAGCTCTTGTTTAAAAATGCGGGTACATTACTTCTCACTTTCTGTTATTTTTAACTGAATACTCTCTCCAATATAAGAATTACTGGAACACAAATCGTGTGGAGTTTCCCTAGCAATGTATGAGCCACGGGTTTGATGTTGTGATATCATAATGGATCTAACTCTAGCCTAATTTAATCCTTAAACTAAACAAACCAAGAAACGTAATACAGTCGATTAAAATTACAAAACTATCGCTGCACTCTATTTCAAATATTCAACAGTGTTTGACACGTAGGACTGATACATTGAAAGTTCATACTCACATTAACAAACAGTAACAAAAAATTATGCTTTTTGCCTACTTAAGAGAAAAAGGACGGTTAAACACTACTACACTTCCTTCTTATGATGCCTTGGCTTCGTATCTGATCCATTAACTAAGTTTTTAGTTTTTCTTAGTACAGGACTATCACTAGTTAGTAGCACACAGAAAGGACAAAGTCAGTTTTTTCTGGTAGATAATGTGTTGACTTACTAGGCGCAAGACCGTGGTTTAACACCCAGCTCAGATATCTCGAAGAAAACAAAATATGAAAAAAAAAAATATTCTTTCGTCGACTTCCTCTCAGTGTTCTGGTAAAAAGCTTGAACGGTAAATAAAATTGTGATCAAAAGTTTCTTAAAAATCTGTAGTTCGCAGTCGACTTTAAACTAGAGGTGCCGGTACTCGTACATAAAATTAAGAAAGTGTGAGAAGGTAGATAGTAATCCTGACTAAATGGTTGTCATAACCAATTGAGAAAGTTAAGTAAGAAAGTAGGGCACGCGATAATATTAAGAGGACTATCAAGTTTGTTTCGTAGAAATAACGCTCACTCTGAAAGTGTATTGGGTATTGGATTGAGCGTAGTTGGTGAGAAACCGAACTCATTAAGTCATACTCTATTTCAGGAAGAGGCGCTGTCTTATTCCTGCGCGTTTTAGTGGATTGAAAAATCTCATTTCGAATGCCGTAATGAACGTGGCTTATGTAAACCTGAATTAAACGATTTTAACTTTAACTACTACACCGTATCAGAGGGATTTTTATGCATCTATTTTGAGGTCCAAATCGGACACCAAGTGGCATCAATATTTAGTCCTGTGTATGCGAAATAATTCACATTCGTGAGAACTTCACCTTAATGGAAATTTTTTAATATGAATTCGCCATTTCTAAGCCAATCACAATGAGGATTGAAGGCCATAACGAAATCAATATTAAAATGGAGAAAATGCCACTGAATTAAAACGGTTCATTAAAATACCGTTATTCTACTAAATAGAGCCTTCAGTTTCTTATTCAAAATTAATCTTTACCAATAACTTGTTTATAAATTGCTTTGCTCCAATTAATTTTTAATCCAAGCCCTCTCATACCATTTCAAATACTTCAAAGTCATTGTCTAACAATTCAATTCGATTTCATTAAACTGATGTTTACGAACGTCACTATTAGCTGTGAAAATATTTTTATGATTCACATTTAAACAATTTATGATAATAAATAAACAATTTTATATTGTAGGCCACTACATTCCGCACTTAAATAATTTGTATGCCATACAAATTACGTGTTTGATTACATACGTGCCCTGTATTATCATGTCAATTTATGGGATTTCTTTCCAACTTCTAAAAGACTTTGACTTTGAAATTATGCGATTGTTATGGATTTGGTTTAAAGAGCGTAAAAGTTTATTTACTATTGCGTAAGAAATTTAATTCAATGAAAAATCATTTTAAATTATATTCTTATAAAATAAATTATTTCGCAAGCTTGGGTATATATAAAGCAGACGATTTTTATGGAAAATTAGTTCAATTTCAAACACTGCATTCAACAAATCTAAACAAAATGTTCAAATTCGTAAGTTTCTTTTTTTTTTAATTTCCATCAGCTTCAATACCATTTTATTTATTAAATTCCTTTACTTTCTCTAGGCCGTTGTTATCTTTGCTCTCATTGCCTGTGCTGCTGCCAAACCTGGTCTTTTAACAGCTCCTTTGGCTTACACCGCTCCCGCAGCCGCTGTTGTTGCTGCCCCTGCTCCAGTGGTAACTGCCACCAGCAGTCAATACATTGCCCGTAATTACAATGGTATTGCCAGTGCTCCCATTGTTGCCCCCGTAGCTGCTCCAGTCGTTGCCAAAACTATTGCCCCTGTTGCTGCTCCCTTGGCTGCTGCTGCTCCTTTGGCTTACTCTGCTCCTTTGGCCTACTCCGCTCATTTGCCATATGCCGCTCCTTTGTCTTATGCTGCTGCTGCTGCCCCTGTTTTGTTGTAAATTTAATTAATTTTTAAACAAAATAAATGTTCTTGTTATAATAAAATTTATTTAAGTTGTTTCTTAATTTATTAATAATTGCCACGCCCACAAAAAACTGGGAAATTGCAAGTTTACTAAACTATTAAGCAGATTTTCTATATACTTTAGCCAACTGTATAGAATGAGCAATATATCCTAGCTAGAAATTGTAAGCCTTAAGACGAGTTATGTTGTTATAAACCTGGCCTTACACTTTTAATTGTTAGCATTGTTGTAAGCCTTAAACAAGGCTCAGTATCTAATCCAAGTAACATGTGTTACAATATCGAAAATGATAATGCCTCAGCTGTTTACTAGTTGATGTTTTAAGAACGCTAAGGGAAAGGGATACCCACTTTTCGGTGTCAAAACTAATCTTATATAACACACCCATAAAGCTGTGATTTCAGCTTGGACCAAGCCACATATTTTCTTTTAAATGCCTGACTCAGATTTGTTAGTTATGGACCACTTTTTCGCCCCTTTCGTTGGGTTATGGTAAATGTTGGTTATTTAATGCTCTATCATTAGGAATTGCCCACGTAGGCACAATATTTGTCGTAGCTCCACTAAAAATTTCGAACAAATTTGAAATCGCATTATCTTAGTGGTCAATTGACGTCGCCCAATCGTGAAATTACCCTCTCTGAAAAACCTTTCTTGTAATAAAATTTAATTGTAGACGAAAAAAGAGTAATTCACGGTTCTTCCTGGTTTATTTATGCTATAGTATGGCTCAATAACACGTTTTGGACCATAATGCGCATCAAACACTCACTTTTTTCGAATGCAATTTCTCTATTGTTCTCTGAGCCCCATATGCAGACGAAAAAATTTAGCAAAAAAGGAATAGAGAGCTTGGCATCTTCTATACAATATGGATTGTAATTATCGTTTATCCAAAAACCCTCTATTTTCAGAACAAACCTAGCTCGTCTTATCATTTAAGACGATCGCAAACAATTGAGATGATAGACGTTTTACGGTCTGGTTTATTACTTGCGTTGATATGAAACGGTTTACAGGTAATTATGTCGTAAAGGACTGAGAGCTGAGTATCCTTGTACCCAGCTTTGATGATTCGAATTACTTTATAAAATTCGGCTGTTCTTCTCAATACTTTCCTTATAGCAATTCGCTTGATACTATCGGAGGCCTGATTG
>QOCX01007288.1:0-10305 GCA_005959815.1 Sarcophaga bullata
AGTAAGATTCTAGAACTTGACAAATCATAAATAAATGAAAATAAATTTACTTCCAAAGTTTTGCGTTTGAAGGAGTGGAGAGAAAAACGAACATGCTTGAGTGTACAGTTCATCGTTTAAACATGATTGTTAAAAAGTTTAGGCTTTCTTTGTAGAAGGAATTCTTTTATCTTTAAAATTATAGCTTAAGAGCATCGTGTCCTTTATCCAGTACATCAGATTTAAGTAGCTGCAGATGCCATCAGAATCTAAACAACATATCTTCGCAGTATTCTGCATTAAAAATTACAGAAGACATTATAGTTGTGGCTCAACTGTCTCCTCTTTTTCATATTATCTTAGCTACGGCAAGGATAACAGCGAACATGTTCCCGAATGGGAAAGTCAAAGCATCCATTGATCTGAATATATACCATCTACAGCCATTTTGGGAAACCTAGTATATCTGCTGCCATATCTTCACTGAGGGCGTACAGAAGTTGATTGCCTTTCTCCTCGAATTTGTCTTTACAAAGTAGAAATCGAGAATGCCATCTGTAACCGACCGCAACGGAGAGGTCCTTTGAGCTACATTTGAGACAAATCTCCTACAAGGCAATTCGTATGATATTGAGTGCAGTATAGTAGTGTTTTATGAGGGCCCAGAGGCTACATTGGTAATAATATTACGCTAAATCTAGGGGAGAAGAGAAGAACATAAGTACAGAATCTATTCCATCAATTCTAAGAGCACTTTGATTTTGAATTGATAGGGAAAACTACAAGCAATCTTCTCAGCCTAGACTTTATACGTTTGGTTATCGGTATCAAGGAGGGGGACGGGCTATGTTTTAATTCCTTTTTTGAGGTTTTTTGAAATATTTTCTACGTGGAGGAAAAATTAATTCAGAATATCCATTTTGGACCCTTTTTTTACAACCTAAATTCTTATATTACCCATGTTTGTATGTGGTTAATTTTATCTAGAGGTTGCTTTTGAACTCTCGAGTATCCTTTAGTAGCCAACAAACTACCTATTAGCCTACGGCGACCTTCATTTTCAAGCAAACCTCGTATATAACCTTACATATTGCCAGTATAACTCCTGGCTAAGCGTTAGGCAGCCTTGTTGTATGGTTTTGGCGTTAGGGTAAGAAGAAAGTTTGATTGTGGCTTTAAAATACAATTTATTTTATGGTTAAACAAAACAAAACAATTAAACTAGTCGATTACTATGGCAGTTTTAAATTATTTCTACTGTTTAAGTGTTAAAATTGAAAAAAAAAAATAAAAATCTTTTCAATTCATTTTGCAAACTGTCAAATATTTCAAATGTTTGTGTGACATGTACCATTGGTTAACCTAATAGTTTAAAAATAATTTCTTTTTTTTTCCTTTTTTATTTTTATTATCATTTTATTATTTAATTGCCTTTTAAAGGTTGTTTCCATTTAATGGCATATGACTCCAGCAGGCGTAAAATCATTTTAATTTTTAAGTTGGATAATAATTTCCACACACTACCAAACAAACAAAAAAAGAAAAAAAATTATTTTGGTAATGTCTGCTTAGCAATAAAATGCCAACCTATAGAGTTTCTTTTTCTTTTCCTTTTTGGAAACCAACAATCATCAGGTAATTGCTAGAAAATTTACTGCGCTGCAACAAATGATAATTGCTTTCGAAGAATATAAAAAGTAGCCATCAACAGCTACATGAACAGCCAGTCCAAGCCAGCCAACATTAAGGATAACATTTTTAAAGGAAATGGTTGGCAAACAAAAATAACTTTAAAGTGCCAATTACTTTTGGAAACATCACACTCTTATTGCCAAACAACTGCACCCACACACGCACACTGTACTCCATTCTAGTCACTTAGCATTGCTGAAAGAGATGCCATTCAATTGATAAAAGTTGCTCTCTGGATGAATAAGACGAGCGGATGAGTTGTGTTGTTTGTGTTGGTTGTGTTGGTTGAAGAAAAGGAAGAAATTATTTCAGGTTTTTAATTTTAATGATGCCACACTAAAATTTAACTTTGGCACAGTGGACGTGTGTAGTCGTAGTCTCTCATTACTGCATTGATATAAATTTACTGTGGCCCTGAATGCAATAGCAACGGCCGAGTGTTAGTCAGGAGAAGTTTGCAAGAGTAAGGACTTTATAAGGGGCTTTTGACTGGATCTAGATTTCCCAATAATTCTTGGAACGGGTCGGCTACTGCCTTTGCTAGATTGGTCTCTCAATCACAGTATTGAGGGCAATAGTATCAATCGAGTATAAGCCACGAGTAGTTTGTAACTCAAAGGACTTTATTAGTACTTTTTGATCGAATCAAATTCCCGTGTAATTCTTGAAACAAGATGGCTGGTAACTTTACTAGATTGGTTTCTCAGCATCAGTCTTGAGGGTAATCGTATCAGTCGAGTGTTAGTCACGAGTAGTTTGCCACCGTAAATACTTTATAAGAGCCCTTTGACAGGATCCAGGCCAGATTGGTTTTATGATTTCTATGGACTCATTAGGAGATAAATTCATGAGAGGGAGAGAGATCGAACATAAGCATTGGGAGGATGATCGAAATTTTAACATGTTGCGGTCTTTTGGCCACATGTCAAGAGTGGTAATAGAAGCACGCATGAGTACTTCAGTACGACTGTACAGACATTATAGGAGCTTTTTGACCGTACTCAGATTTCTGGATAATCCTCGGAATGAGAGAGCTGATGTCTTTCTGTGCTAGATTAGTCTTTCTGTGTATATGGAATTGAAGAAGAGTTGAAGACGGATTATACGGATCTTGATAAAAGAAAGTTGAAGAAACTCTCTGCTGGTAGCTGATATTTCGACTCCCACGAGGTCTACCATGCATTTGCAATGGTTTGAGGTTACACATTCCTCCTCATGTTTTCTGTTTCTATCCCCTTTAAAGGCCTGAAAGCTTATGAAAAGTACGCTGGTTGTTGCAGTGTTTGCTAAGCATTGTAGTAAGCGATATGCATTTGTCTGTGTTACATGAAAATGTCTTTTGAATGAGCTGTATAGATGAGGAAATTGTTCTACTATATTGTAGGAGGGGCAGGATATAGATATCTTGATGTCATTACTAAACTGTTAGCAGTCTATTCCGCTTCTTTAGAAATCCGAAAAGTTCTGGGACTAAAGGAAATTGATGATAATAGCATCACAATGATCCTTATAGGGCCTATGTGTGTCATCACCACTTCTTTGGGTGGCCTTATAGGGTGTGTAAGTCTGTTTATTTCCACTCCTTGGGTGGACTGTCTGTATGTATCTACATACCTTCTAATTTATATTCATTTTCTGCCTCTAATTTTTTTTATTTCTTTTCTCTCTCTCTTTTCCAGGATGACGACATAATCTCAACATGATCTTGATGGAGTAAACTGGCAGCCGTTTGGATGAACTAAATGCAGTTCAGTGTCTCTGATACTTTGCAGGTATGTACAGAAGAAATTATTTCAGGGTCTTGAATATCAATTAAGTAGAGTAGGAACTAAAAAAAACAGCCGAAGTCCAATGCAGGAAGGAGAATACAATAAATCAAGCCCAAGTTTTTTATCTCCCTAAACCACTGTGAGTGTTTTTCTTGCCTTAACGCCGTTTTGATCACATACACAGGCTAAAGGACGAGAATTTATTTCTTTTTGAAAATTTTTTTCCTGTACAGAAAATGGTTCTTTTAAGATCATTTAAAAGTCTTTCTCTAAATTGTGTCTGTTTTTTCTTGTTTTTTTTTGTGTTGCAAAAATGTATGAAAAAGAAAACACTTCAGCTAACAAAAATGGGCCTGTTTTTTTTTCTGAGTTCTATAGAGTTTTCTTTTGAATTTAACAAGAAGTTAAACGGACATTTCCTTTTATTGCCATCAAGAAATCTAAAAGAAAGAAAGAAAAAAAAAACACAAGAAAGATTGAAATGTTGTTGCAAAAACTTAAAAGACAATTTAAAACAAAAATACAACAACAAAAAATTCTTAAAATTTTTGTCCAAGTGGTGGTGTATGGCTTTTATGGTGTGCCTTCTTTGTGGAAGGTGAGTTATATTTTAAGGACAGAGAGAGAGAGAGAGAGAAAGAAAAAAGAGCGTAAAGCAATGGCAAATTGCTTTTTACCCTAGCCATTACCATCAGCATCAGCATCAGCGTCGGCATCATCATCATTATCATTCATAGCCAAGCAAATGTAAAGAAAAGCCGGAAAAATTACTCAGCAGGTCATACACTTTCAAGCCATTTGCCAATTTTTCCTTATGCCTGTATATGTATGTATGCATGTATCTCTGTTTGTAATTTGTTGTATTGTGTCAAAGCCACTTCAATTAAAAGACTCCGAACAATACAAAAAAAAAATGATAGAGAAAGAAAATCAAACAGAAAAGATTCCTAAACAATAAACACTTCCGCATGGCTCTTTTAATTTTTTTTCTCTCTTTTTTGCAACATTTTTTTTTCATTCAATTTCCTTGCAACAAATTTTATCCTTAACAAATGCAAGTATGTGTGAATGACACATACTTTTGGTAATTCTCCATGAACACAACTTCCACAGCAAAAGCACAAGATTTGTTTTTTGTGGATTTTTAGTCTTCTAGTGTTTTTGCATTGAAATTTAAGATTCCCATACATGTACAGGACAAATCGCTTCCGTTTTCAGAAATTGGCCAAAAAAAAAACTAATATAAATCATTCATAGTGAAAATGTTTTCATTTGGCATCCATTAATGGGTGTTTAAAATATTTTGGTTAATAAATATTGCAAAATATTTAGGTAAAATTTCCATGCAGGGGATGGCCAAAAAATATTGGACAAATTGTAAAATGGGAATTTTTAAAGGTTATTCCCGCTTTTAAAAGTAAAGTTTAAAATGATTTTCGATTCCAAATTTTATTGCACCAACAGTGAACGAAGATTTGGATAGCAGAAGTTCAACTATGGCTAATTCTATGCTTTCATTGAATGACTTTATCTGGATGCTTAGCTAGCTGTCACTGAAGCGAACGGGTATTCATATTAAAGGAGTGTTTTTAGAAGTTTATTAAAAAGTTTTGTCCGTTCAATTTCCATGCTTATGAGAAAATTTAGTGGGTTTACTATAGGGTCTTTCAACAGGACTTCAAAAATTTGAAAGCTCATAACGGCCTATAATCGTTAAGCTACATTTCTTTAGTCCTGTTTTTGACAATGAAACCCATTAAGGTGACAATAGACAACGTGTACTTGTTCCATGACAGGATGACTATACCATGCCACAACAAGTTTAAATCCAAATTGAATGGTTCGGCATGTCGATTTGAGGATTGGTTATCTTAAGAGAAGTGCAGGAAAGGTGAAAACAGACAATGCCCCTTGGCAATAGGAGTTAATAGCTGAGTGTAATGACTTCAGAAAGAAGAGAAAGGCAGAATTAAGGTAGGTTGAAGTGGTAGATTCGTCCACCAAAGCTTTACTTGCGTGCACAGTCCCAATTCTTGTTGAATCCCACTAAACTAAATGAAGAAATCGGTCAGCTGCCGGGCCTGCACCAGAAGAGAGAGTCAGTGTGCAGAACCGTCTTTAGGTGAAGTACCTGTTTCTTAGTTCGAATTCCTGTATAGTGCAGTGGTCCTTAACAATAGTCGCTGTAATTTAATTTCCTCTGACATAACCTATCTGCGAAGGAATTCAACAAATTTCGCTATTAAAATTTAAATTATGTTTTGTTATCTCTATCCTAACCTTTAGGCCATTTTCCGCACAAATTTTGGTAAATAAATCACAGATTTAAGCAATAAGCCCCTCTTCCTTTCCCATTCCTCTTCCTAAGCACCTTTAGATGTATAATCTGTCTTTAATAAACATCTCATAGAGCGAATAGGATGAATGGAGTTAAAAAAATAAATTTCAATCATAATACCTTTACAACTTAATACGCTCTGCAACATGCAACAAAATTTCAACATTTTCAAATGTATGTATGTGTCTGTGTATGTGATACGGTATTATATTCTCTCTCATACCTGACTGTGTATTAGAAATTTTTGTTTGAATTGTTTCCTGCCTAATCACTAAGACACAAAAGCAATCAAAATGTAAATAAAGTACAACATACATTGTCACAGGAATATCACGCCTCATCTCTCCCTATTGTACGAATGTGCTATGTTTGAGAGTATGTGTGTGTGCAGGATATATGCATGCTATGCAGTATTATGTTGTATGCTCCTACAAGCATTTGTATACTCGTACTTGATGCATTCATTTGAAATCTTTCTCGTATTTCTATAGCATGAAACATTCCACTGTGCATGGGAATGAATAAACAATGTTTTGTGATGGACAGGGTATACGAAAGGGAGGTGTTAATGTGTCTGTATGGATATATGTATGTATGTGTATAATATACAAGTTTATACTCCTATAGGGAACCAAAACAGCCAAGACTGGAATGCCCAATTATGCTTTGAATGGTTTCGGCTCCTTATTCTCTTAGAGTGGCCGTAGTGTAGTGGATGGTGTGTTGGCTTATAAGATGAGAGCCAAAACAGCCTAGACTGGGAGGTGCAATAATGCTTTGAATGGCTCCTTATTCTCTTAGGATCCTCGTAGTCTAGTAGCTAGTGTGTTGGCTTATAAGACGTGAGCTTGTGGTTCAAATCCTAGCTTAGACTTCTCGAAAAAAGGAAATATTTGTTGGGCGACTTCCACAAATTTTCTGGCATAAGCGAAAATAAAATTTGCCATGAAAAGTTTCCCAAAAGTCGGCTTTAACTTATGGGTTCCGCTTTTCATTGAAAAAATTAGCACACGTAACATGTGTGGTGTGAAAAACTAGGTTGTAATCCTGACTAAAGAGTTGTTTTGGCCAATTAAGAAAGTAAGATTAATGCGATGATCGATCACTATCCATTTGGAGATCCGTTTGTCAGAAGACTGAGACTCAATATCGTGTTAACACTTAACACCTCTTCTTGCAAACCCGTTCTACTTTTGAACAATTCTACAATTCTATTAGAAAGCGGTGTGAGTAAATTTAAACTCCAATAGAGTTGTCCAAAAGCTACTTTGTGGCTTTCTAAGTCCTCTACGCTCACTTGCCCTAACTCACAATGCCATAAGCCTGGCCAGAATCCAATAAAGTTGAAAGAAGCAAAGGAGCAACTTTCCATTACTGCTAAGGCTACTGATTTTGCTCTCGTTACTGTTACTGTTACCGTTCCTCTTTCCAAACCTGAAAGTATAGCTTGCTTGTGTGTTAGAGTACAACTGGATGACCATGTATGAGTATTTAGAAAAAGGATTATTTTTAAGGCGTTTATACTGTGTACATATGTACACAGTGATGTTGTGGGGTGTGTGGTATGAATGTAAGGGTTATAGTTACATCTGCCTTATTTATTTATGTGCACAGCCCTTCGGGCTTTTTAACTTTTTTCAAACATAAAACACTTAATTTAAAAACACACACACACACATTTTACACTCCTTTCCTACTCATTACGTTTTTCTCTACATCGATATAGGATTCAAACACTTTTTTTGAAAGGGATGGGGCTGCATGCGGAAATACGCTTGGTCACTTACGGTGTTATAGTTATGGTTGGTTGTTTAGTTGTTTTGTATCGTATATAATGTATATAATACAACACATATATTATGTTGTAATTGTTACTTGCATGCAAAAGAGTTTTAATTGAATTATACTCGTGTTATATGTCGATTGCATTTTATCAGTAGCGGACCCCAACACAGCGTTTACAAACACACTTCAACAAACCGAAAATAGGAAATTTAAGGTAAATTTTTTGTTCCCGCATATTTAATTTTTTTACTTTATTTCGACAAATTATAAAAAATATTTTTCAAGGCTGGTACCTTTTCGCAAAAGTACTTTATTGTAAAAAGTAAAAGTTTGTTATCTTTACTAAGTTAGGTTAGTCCTATAATCATCATTTAACTGTAACTACTGGCTTGTATTACTCAACCACCCTTATTGATGGGGATTCTGTCCAAAAGGGTACTTTTTCGTAAAAAAAATCCCTTTAACTTTTGTAAAAAAGTACTTTCGATAGGGTCCTTTTTGTAAATGAATTATAAATTCAAAAATTCATGAATAAATACATTTTCATCATAAGTACTTCGGTCGAATATACCTGTTTCTTCTTACGAAATATTTAAAAGTACTTTTTTTGAAGAAAGTACCTTTTTAAGTTGGTTCTTTCTTTGATATGAATTAAGTTTACAGGTTTCTTGTACTCTTTCATATGTATTTCAACAGGTTATTATATTTTTCGTTCGAAAGTATGAAAATAGTACTTTTTTAGATTAGGTACTTTTAGGCAAAAAGTACTTTTTTTTTTGCAAAAAAGTAACTTTTTAAAAAGGTACTATTTTGAAAAATTAATACGTTAAAATACTGTATAGAAAAAGGATTTTTTTAAACATTCAAAAATTTTATTTTAAAGCAATTCTCAAGTCAGAGATCAAATGCATTACCACCTTCTTTTTAGGTAGAGCATCATCGCATCTCTTCATTGAATGACCACTGAATTACTTTTTTAACTTCAGAAATTTATTCAAAACTTTACGTTCAACAATTTCTATCCACTCATCCCTGTGTAGTGTTATTTTTTTTATCTGTTTTGTTTGTTTGTCTGTCTATTTTATTGCAATTTGTTTGCGAAACTTATTTATTGAAAAAAGAGCCAGAAAATCCATTTCAAAAACACAAATAGTAAACAAGTTAAACGACGTACATTTTTGCGATCGTGTGTTTAACTTTTTCCTCACCCCTCCCCCTTTTCAATAATTGTTTTTGTTGTCGTTAGTGTTGTTTAATAAATGTTGTTGGACTTTTTTTAAAGCCTTTTTGGCGATTTTCAAAACTCGAACGTGAGTTTTAACACAAATTTTTATTGCAATTCTTTTACGTTTTTTTTTTCCTCCTGTTTTTGTTTCAATTTGTGAAGCTTCAAATAAATTGTTGAAGTTTCAAAGGTTGAATCTTTTGTTTTTCTTTTACGTTTATTATTTTTTCGTGTGGTAATTAATAATATGTTTAAGATAGCGCAAGAACAACGGAATGAATATTTTGTTATAAAAACAGAAAATTTTAAATAAAATGAATTTCGGGGTAAAAAAAAAAATACATTTTTGATTTATAAAATCTTGGGGATAAGATAAAAATTGTGTTACAATTGTATTTAATCGCAGGAAAATTCGTGACAAAATATTTCAAAAAAACAAAAAAGTTGAACAATTTATCTCGTTTGGTCTTATTTTTCAATTTATTCACCGAATGCAAATTGTCAGTTAAGGATTTACTGGCATCATTCAAAATGGTATTTGAATGCACTATGGGACTGGAGTGCTATGGGAAAACAATACGATGGCGATAGTATATAGTCCGTTATTTATTTACAAGCCCTCTGAGAGTAAAATAAAATTGCCATGAAAAATTTCTCACAAATCTGTCATTCCTGCTCGTGTATAAAATTAACACACACAACATAAGTGATGTGAGAAGCTAAGCCATAATCCTGATTAAAGGATTGTAATGACCAATTATATATGTATGTGTATGTATGTAGAAACGATCTGGCAACAAATTCTAGAACAACAATAATCTTTCTGACTGGAATCCCCAAGTGTTGGACAACGATTAAGAAAATGTATAGCGGTCTTGCAGTTTTAGTTGTCTCCGCAATAATATTCCGTTATGACTCATGAGGTTCCCAAGATGGATTTTGATTAGATTTAAAGCAAATTTTCATCCTTATATACCCACAGAAGGTCTCAAGGTGCTTTTACGGCTTCTACTACCATATGCGAGCTTAAATGGTCCAGCCTACGATCTAAAGAATCGATTATAAATTATACAGAGGACCCTCTACTGTTTCTACCAATTCATGAAGTGCTTACGTTTCTGACGATTTTGTACTTTTTACTGCCTAAAGGTTAAGCTTTCCAGCCTTAGGGAGTTCTCTTACTTTAGTTATACATTTTCTGTTTATCTCTGGTCTTATTCATTCCGAATTAAAATTTGCAGATTTAATTACCGTAGAGTATGGTTTGATAGATTATTTCGATAGTTATCGAGGGTAATCTTAATGCGAACTGTCTTCAGTATGAATTGTCCTTATATTTATCCTTGATAAAGTTATATAATGCTTAATCATCTTGGTTACTGGCCAGGCGACTTAAGACGTTGTGCTGCTGGCACATTATATCCTGCTCAAATCTATCTGAAGATTCCCAGATTCTAAGAGAAATTGACTGCACCTCGTTTGGCTCTTATTCTGACAGAAGATTTCACACTATGATT
>QOCX01007289.1:0-10304 GCA_005959815.1 Sarcophaga bullata
TGCTACGGCGATTTCCTCTCAGCAGATTTCTGGCAAAAACTCTGCAGAGTAAATAAAAATTTGCCATGAAAAGTTTCTCAAAAATTTGTCGTTCGGAATCGACTTTAAACTGTAGGTTCCGCCATTCATGTATAAAATTAACACCCACAACATAAGTGTTTGGGAAGCTAGGTCGTAATCCTGACTGAAGGGTTGTTATGTTGGCCCACCTGGCATTTGAAGATGTTGAATAAAAGGGCAAGACCGAGAAAATCTTTGGAAGTACAAATAGAAGAGAAATCGATAAAACTAGCAATGGGTTACTACTACATACATATATCCATACATACATATTGGTCCAAACAACCCTTCAGTCAGGATTACGACCTAGCTTCCCAAACACTTATGTTGTGGGTGTTAATTTTATACATGAATGGCGGAACCTACAGTTTAAAGTCGATTCCGAACGACAAATTTTTGAGAACTTCTCATGGCAAATTTTTATTTACTCCGCAGAGTTTTTGCCAGAAATCTGCTGAGAGGAAGTCGCCGTAGCAATATTGGTTCATATTTCATTTTTTTTTAGAGATATCTGACCTGGGGCTAAACCGGGGCTTCGCGTCTAATAAGCCAACAAGTTACCTACTAGACTAGAGTGACTTATAACCGATATAGTAACAATGATAGCCATGCACCACTTTTACGATTCAACTTATCAAGTGATGGGTTTGTTGTATCCATAATCCATTTATGAATTTAAAAACATCTTTACTATATCGGTTATAAGTCACTCCTAGTCTAGTAGGTAACTTGTTGGCTTATTAGACGCGAAGCCCGGTTTTAGCCCCAGGTCAGATATCTCTAAAAAAAATGAAATATGAACCCAATATACCTAAATTCGAAAATTCAACACATGGACGCTTAGCAGCATCTTGCTCTGTTAAACCAGATGTGTTCTAAAATTATGTCACTTCAAAGCCTCCCGTGCTGTTTAAATAGCTCTGCGGATACAACAACCTCTAGAATTTCTGTCTGAAAGACTCTAGATTCTGCTAGAGGCCTAAACGTTTATCTGACATTGGCCCAATGCTCTTTTTATTTCTACACTGAGAAACCATAAGAAACGATCAAAAAATAATCACCCTTTAAAAGAGAGAAAAGATAGATGATTTAGGATGATAAAAATTGTGTTAACAATACAAAACAATATTTTCATGTTAGTGTTAGTTTGTAAATGTCAATTGATTGTTTAATCGAAGAATACACTAAAGAAGAAAATCACTAAAATAAAAAATAAGGTTATGTTTTCTGAAATAATTTATGGAAAACAGTTAACATACCAAATTTTAAAATTTATTCTTTGAAAGAACTTCAGCAGAACATAAAGCCATCTCGATATTCTAGAATTTTTTCGAATTTCGAAAAGGTATTTCAAATTTATTACCAAATCTAGTAATACGCACGAATATTCATTATGCACTGAAAACTACTACAGACACACAATGATTAATCAAAAGTTATCGAATTTATACGTTTAACAGTGTCACCATGCCAAGCAAATTGAGAGTTTCTATAGAAATATTTTAAGTTTGACAAATGTTGCAAAATGGAATTTGAAATGAAAATCTTAATAAATCCTTAAACATGGAATGTATGAAGTATACCGTTATGAAGAGAGCGTGTTATTTTTCTGTGAATATAAAACACTAATTTTAATAGGAAGTAGCTACAGATTGTCTCCATATTTCATATTTACGGCTTTATGCCAACGAATATGGTCAGCCTTTGCTAGTCACCCAATTTTCGAGTTCCTCGTAGGAATACGTAACAACAGGTTGCAAAATTGCTTTGTCCTGCCTTGTCTTAGCCATTATGTCGTTTTTCCGTTCAATGCATTTGTTCATTTTGATCATTTTTTGTTGCTAGCGATCTGCAGTAATAGTTTCACCAGGAACTACATCACACCTTTCTAGTCCCACCTAAAGACACTCTGCATCGAATCGAATCGCTTTGATTTTGCAGCCTAACTAATGGTTGCTTCCGGATTGTCGTTTAAAATTTTTGCGCTTAGGATTCTGAATATAAATCCATTTTTGATTGCCAGCAACAATTCGATGCACACTGATTTTCTATCGTGTCTTTGAAGCAATAGTTCACAAGTTTTCCATCTGTCTGTCATTATTTCATGTGACATTATTTTTCAGACCTTTGGATCTAGTAAACGAGCAGAAATTGTTTGTTTGTGCATCATTTAACATTTCTGCCGTTTGTTTCGACTCAAAGTGGCATCCTCAGTCAAATTTTGCTTGCAATATGGCATCTACAAAGTTTGTTTCTGTGTATTCCGCCTTCTCCATTTCTCACATCAAATATCATAATCTCTGAACCGTTATAATCATTTATAAATGCTTCTTCTGATAGAACATGACCATCATATATGCCTCGACAAGCATTTCGATGCGACTCTCTGGTACATATTCCTCATTTTTAAGGCGATGAAAAAAACATTTGTTGTTTGTTCACTGTTTTGATGTGTACTGAATATGTTTGATGTCATCACAAGATAAACAATAAAATTACACTTATTTACCATAAATGTTCCCTATTGAGATATTTGTATATTGACGCTCACTTCATACCGGTACGACCTCCGGCAGCATGGAGTAGTTTTCCAAAACAATTTTATTAAAACACGCGCCGTCAAACTAAACCAAAAAATATTTTTACGATTCAATTTTGTTTAATTTAAAATTATATTCATATGACAATATGACGTCACATATTAATCTCATTAAACAAAATGGTTTTATAGACCACTTAAAATTTTAATTTAAATTTAAAACATTTTCCCCTCATTTATGTATAAGTGTGTGTGTGTGCTATAAATAAAGAAATTCTCTTAATTAATAGCTGCCATTATTTTCCTTGTGTCTCTGTTTTACACGATTTGTTGCTCAATAATCGTTACGACAAATCTATGCAAAATTGCTCAATATTAAGCAGAACGACAATGTAAAACATAAATTACCACACACTGTGTGCATGCATTTAATTGCACAGACATTCCATTCTCTGGCCAAATTAACATTAATTTTCGGTTCTCAAAAAAAAAAAAAAAAAAAAAAAAAAAAAAAAAAAAAAAAAAAATCTGGAAAAGCTATTGTAGGCCATAATTTTAAATATACAGACAGATAAGCACGAATACCATGAAATTAGAAAATAAAAGAAATTAAATGTGGCTGCGTTTTCAGTTTTCATTGGGAATTGTAAACATTTCTTGACTTATGGCAAATTATTGCAGATTCTAGAATGATAGGGTTGCCATAGAGTTGCCAGAACATAGCCACCTAATCTATGTATTCACAATCGACAACGCTCAGTTGGAAAGTTTACCAGAGGCCTGTTGTAGACACTTTCCGTTGTTTTCAGTTACTTTCTTGTTTAATTTAATTAAATTCTTGAATATTTTAGCCTAGTTTTAGTACACAAAAAACAAAGAACCTTGCACAATACATTCACCAAAATAATTCATTTGTATTGTCTTACCGTAAACAGCTTTAACTTAACAATTGTTACTATCAGGTCCACAAAAAAGGAAAAAATTAAGGAACATGTCTAAAAATAGATAAAATAAAGGAAAAAATCTTTCTTTTTTTATCCTTAAAACAACAACTTATTCAAACAATGTTTATACATACATATAGAGTACACACACGTAATTATACTTACGGGCATATGCCACAAGATAAATGAAAGACAAGGCATATGGGTTATTCCATTTGGAATTTTTCTTAGATCATAGGGTTGTGTTGGGTTGTTAGTAATGTATGGTCGTTAGGTGAAACTTAATGCTCTAGGGACTGCTCAACATTGCTTTTGAATCCTTTCAGAGTGAAGCAGATGGTCTTGGTATGAATGCCCAAAAGAAGAAGACAGTTGTCTCCAATAGGAAATGTAAGGTGTACCATTCCAAAAGTCAATGGCCTGGCAGCCAGTCTCTTTTCTACGATCGAATATAAGGACTAGAGAGGACTTACAATCTTTTTGTCAGGATTACGACCTAGCTCCTCACACCACTTATGTTGTGTGTGAACGAACGAACGACAGACTTTAGAAAAACTTTTCATGGCAATTTTATTTACTCCCAGAGTATTTGTCTGACATCTGCTGAAAACCTGGGTGACCTGGTGTTTGAACCGTGACCTCACGTCTAATAAGCCAACACACTACCTACTATACTGCGGCGATTACAGAGATATGTTCTTATAAGGGCCCGAAAAGCTTATAAAACTGTTTACCAGTAAGCAAGTCATTTTCAAAATATCTGGACTCAACTCCTTCATCACTGAAGTCTGTCCAAGGCAGTAGTTGTTGAGAAGCAACAGCAAGGCAATTTAGCTGCAAAATTCAAAACGATGTGAAATGCAATCCTCAGTGACTAGTCATGCCGAATTGGCTTCCTGAAGTTCCTCCTGAAGCTGCAGGCTACTCTTACGGTACTACTCTACTACTTTACTCTACTCTTCCTCGGTACCGATTGTATCTGTGTATAGAGTATTTAGGCACACTTATCAGAGAGTAACAACTTTTACGCGATGTGGTCTGCACCTCAGGACAAACATCATCGGTTGAAGATCTGAGTGTGGATGAACGTGCATACTGATGCGACTGACGCGTTTCATACGGAGTTCGAGGTACTTCAAACAAACTACTAATGGTCGTGTTAAGTGGATACACAATGCGCCATAAGGCCTCGCGAGTGAACTTTCCTGTGACAGCAAGCTACCTGCTGATTAAACTAATCCATTTGAAGCAGAACCACTGAAATGCCAATCCTTTGGAACAGAATACGGGTTGTGGAGAGTATATTAAGGACTTGGAGTGTCGTCGAAGGATAAGTATGACTATTCACATGGCGATTAAATGGTGGATCAGTAACACGGAGATACAGATTTGTTGCGAATATTTAGAATGTCACAGGACTCCTTTCGAACATCATATCGATAAAAAATTCTGTTTGAATGTCGTCTATTTTACTGGGAATAGTAGGTTTTCATGTATTTGGCTTTCTGTACATAGAATCATACATTAAATGAATGAATGAATTGGCCAAAACAAGTATCGTTGAAGACAAATTATACTCTTCTACTAACACGTTTCTTATAGAAAAGACAACTTGATCTGTCATTAGATAAAATTGTCTTAATCTGATCTGGTCTCGTGTTAACTGCCGTACTATGGACAAACTCCTCTCGTAACTTCTACAAAAGTTGTGGCTCGGCGAAGACAGTATGCTCTGCTTAGTACCTCTGCAAAGGCGTATATGAGATAAGTTATGTTAAACGACATTACACTGAACCTAAGTGGCTTAGATCAGTCTACTCTCCATATAATGGTTACGTTAATACTTTTATCTCGAAGAAGACTTGGAAATTCCACATGATTTGTGTGGGTAAAGCTAGCCAATATACCCAGCGAATAAGCTGCTGAATGCTTGAGAGAGTGAGGAGAAGACGCCGATTACCGATCTTATTTTTACCCACTTATTAGATGTATGTGCCAGGACTTACTCATTAGACGTAAATATGTTTCATTTATGTTACATTTTAACTCGTCTTCTAATTCCCCTCACTCTGATTCTTCTTCCCTCTTTTCTTTTTTTCTTTTTTCTTTTTGTTGAGTCGCACTTTATTGGTATAAGAAATTTCGCGTTAATGTTTGTTTATACCCGATTTAGGTTTTTTTTCTACTTCTTTTTCTCTTTTCTTCTTCTTCTCCGTCTTTCCTTTTAATAGCATTTCTTTTGTGTCCTTACAATTTCAATTGCATACTTTTAGGTTTGTTTACATGCTGTATATACATACTCATTTACTCAGCTATAGGCAACGTACTTTACTAATAAACCGTTAAGAAAAGATGTAACCGAAGGAAAATGAATAAACAGTAACAAGAAGATAGAGAAGGAGAGAGAGAGTAAAGGAAATTGAGAACAACAGTCCTTTGGTGTTAATTTACACATTTTGCTGGCGACGTCGATAGACCCAGGCTTTCTATTTTAGAGTCAGCTATCTCGATGATTAACATTTTTTAACTGAGAAAGCTGCAACAGGCCACTAAGTGCACTATCGAGGTCCTTATATATAAGCCTTGTGGGGATTAGCTTAACGTCAATTATTCTTCAAGGCTTTCCTAAAACATGTCTAACTCATAACGCTTGTAGTGGTGAGTTGACTTATGAAATGACAGCTCATGGTTCAACTTCAGCTTCGGTGACAGGCTCTCGGTAGAGTTCTGCCAAAAACTCTGACAGTAAATAAAATTGTGATGAAAAGTTCTCAAAAATCTGTCGTTCGAGTTCGACTTTAAATTGTAGTCACGCCATTAATGCAAAAAAATTAACAAAACAATATAATTGGTGTGAGAAGATAGGTCGTAATCCTTACTAAAGGGTGTAATGACCATTATGTACTCATGTAAGAAATCTTCTGACAAAATCTTAGGAAAAAATTAAATAGCCATGAAAAGTTCTCAGAACGCTGTCGTTCAGCCACTCATGGATAAAATGAACACGCACAACATGGGTGATAGGAGAAAGCCAGGTTGTAATCCAGACTAAAGGATTGTAATAACCAATTGAGTTGAGAAAAGAGTAATTCTTCCAGATATTTCTGAGTTCGACTGAAGTCACTCTCGCTTTATTGTCCTGTTATTTACGACGCCATTCGTTGCCACTAGACCGCCCGCCTAGATAGCAGAGTAGGTTCGTGTAGATATTTATAAGTTGCTTCACACTGACTAAAGTCGTCTGAATGCCGCTTTCGCTTTATGGGGACTGTTATTTAACCTATTTCTGCGTCGGTATTGTTGCCACGTACTGCCTAGATAATCAGCTTGCCTTCTAGCATGATATTAGGGTCTTAACTTATTAATTCCCATAATATTTATCTCAAGTCTAATATTACGCGCCAGACTTTCCTTTAGTTCTGCTTCCATACTGAATATCTAGCCCAAAAGTATCATTCGGATAAACCAAAGCCTCACTTTGGCTAGAGAGACTCCATGTAATTTCAATTCTGTCTAATCAGACTACGGTTATCAAATCATCCATGATCGTTTAAAGCTGAAATAATAGGAAGCACCTCAGTAGTCTAGTAGGTAGCGTGTTGCTTTATTAGACGAGACTTCGTCGGTCAACTTTGGACTAAGATATCTTAGGCTAAAGAAAATATAAAAAAATATTCCTTCACCGATTTTCCCTCAGCAGTTTTCTGATAAATTGTCATGAAAAGTTTCTCAAACAACCCATCATTCGGAGTTGACATTAGACTGTAAACCTCGTAACTCATGGATAAAATTAACGCACAAAATATTAGGTGAATGAGAAGCTAGGTCGTAGTTCTGAAGATGACGGGTTGCAATAACCACTCTAGTAAGTAAGATGTGTGAAATGCTTTGATTGATATTCACATTGTGATGAACTGAGAGTAGTGCATACTCCTCCTGATAATTCGAATCATTATCTGGTGTATTATGGTTCTTGTCATTGCTTTCCATAGGAAAATTTGTCTGATAGCAGTGATGGTAGAGTGTTGGCTAGGCTTAGGCAGCCTGCCTTGAAATTTCTTTTTTTTATTAAGAGGCCTGTATTTCAATCTTCACTACATTAACGGAGGATATCGAATATGGTTTGCTTTCTTTCCTTTTTAGACGATATATGGTATCGTATTGCTCGTTTATAAGTGTTTGAGTATGATATTTGAGTGAGTTCTTTACCCCATTTTGTTTACTTAATAGACGTTATTTCCTGTTTCTCACATGCACACATGCAATACGAAAATATACAACCACTTTCGTTCTTACAATATTTGTTTTGAATTAAGATTTCTGTTTCCTTTTTTCGTCTTTCCCCTCTGTTTCTACTATGTTTGTCCAAAAAGTAGTTTTTTTTTGGGGTTTTAGTTTTCGCCATAAGACAAGTGACTGACTCACACCACATGCAACTGAGTAAAGCAAACAAAAAGAAGCCAAAAAAAAAAACGAGACAAAACTAAACGAAAGTGTTCATGTGAATAAACCATTACGAGCAAATAGAATCGAATCGAATCGAAGCGAATAGAATAGTGAAGGCATAAATTGCTGTCAATATCGATAAAACTAGCATACACACCCACTTTTGGCATTTATAGTCACATTAGTTAGGTATTGTAAGTGCTTTTTTTGGTCGCAGATGATTATCGGAAGCAAATATTTCATGTCAATTAATCTCATATGAAATTAATGAGGCGGTCTATTATCGCCTGACAATGCTTTACTGTCTGTCTTTTAAGTTTTTGTAAGCGAAGAAATTTATTTCTTTGAGTTTCACGTAGAATTAGGGATACTAACGAATGAATTAGCAAAGAAAATTTTTTGTTTCAAAAACAAGTCTTAATACAATGGAAATTGCCGTAGTCTAGTAGGTATTGCGATGGCTTAGTGGACAAGAGCCACTCTAGAATAACAATCCCCAGCTTAGAAATCTTTTTCTGTGCCTTCTTTTCAGCAGTCTTGTGGCAAAAACTCTTAAAGTAAATAAAATTGCCATGAAAAGTTTCTCAAAAATCTGTCGTTCGGAGTCGATGTTAAACTAGTCTCGACAATCATGAATGAATTTTGCACACAACGCGGTTTTTTGTGATAAACTAGGTTGGGATCCTGACTAAAGGTTATAATAACCAATTAAGTAAATAATTAGCACAACAAAAATTTTTTATGTTTTAAAGCGTGTAAGATTTTGAAGTCGCCATAGTCTAGTAGGTAGTGTGTTGATTTATTAGACGTAAGACCACGGTTCAAACCCCAGGTCAGACATTTCGAGCGAAACGAAAATATGAAAAAATATTCTTAGGCAATTTCTTCTCAACAGATTTTTGGCAAAACTCTCAGAGTAAATAAAATTGCCATGAAAAGTTTCTCAAAAATCTGTAGTTCGAAGTCCACTTGAAACTCATGTATAAACTAACACACACAATACATGTGGTGTGAGAAGCTAGGTGGTAATCTCTACTGAAGGATTGTAAGGGAGCAATTAAGAAAGTAAGAAGTAAAATTTTTGTTTGCAAGTAAATGTTTTCGAAATATACCAGCCTTCATTTAATATCGGCAGTAGTTTAACAACCCTGAAGTACTTCGAAAAAACTATGGTGTTTTCAATCCATTTTCATATAATCCTTGTCATGCTTCGTATTATATAACTTGTACAAGCTTTCACTCTTCAGAATAACGCTCATATCGCCAAATAGGATTGCCATTTTATAGAATAATCCTCCGGGCTAAGTTGGTTAACGCTCATTGTGCTGTTACAAGTAATATTTAACCCGAGAATCAAACATTCCCATTTGGACTTCAAAATAAAACTTGCTTTTAAAATGTCCCTTAAATTAAAATCAGGGGTAACAACACCCAAGAGTTAAAGACTTGCGTCTCTTCATGGCTATAACAAGACATTAAGGCATGACATAGAATAGAGTATCTTTCTTACAGCACCTACAAACAGCTCCTGCTGTAGTTATTTGATGATCAAAAGGAAACTGGCCTGTGAAATCAGTGCATGACATGAAATATAGTTTCGTCCTCATAGGACCCACAGCACCTGCCGAATTCGTACGATGACGAAAACAAAATTGGGAAATCAAGGCATGTCGTGAAATATAGCCTCTTCCTTAACGGTCCCACAGCTCCTGCAGAAGTCATTTGATGACCAAAACAACACCGGCTTTTGCAATCGAATTGTGCGATGAATGGCCATGCCATTTAGAGATAGAAGTCAATCTGTCCCATTCTTATAAACCTCAGTTCAGCAGAGTCTGGCAATGTTGCATGTGTCTTGCATACTGGATCAAGCTAGTTCAGTAACAGTGCAACTTTCTTTAGAGGCTATATGTCAGAGAATCCACGAAAGAGTTAGCTCTGAATGGTTCGAAACCCCTTGTATTCATTGTCGAGCTAATATCCTTTAGAGACACGATCACAGTCTGCCTGTCGAAGTAAATTAAAAATAAATTAAAACTTCCTAGTTCCCTAGTTTGGTGGAATTCGGTCAGTAAGGAACTGTCCTAACCTGTAGTGTGATTGCTAAAGTGAGCCTTCGTAAGTAAAGCTACCACTTCGATCTAACCTAACCTAACCTTATCTAAGAAAAATCTCACCATGCAACCATTGCACCACTTTTAAATGATTATGAAGTTCTCCTAAAAACACTGCAGTGGTTAGGCAAACTGAAAACTTTCTTCAGCTGTGACGCTGGTTTCCCATTAGTATGGAAAACCAGTTGCCCTAGCGCCTAA
>QOCX01007291.1:0-10302 GCA_005959815.1 Sarcophaga bullata
GGTTTGGTGGTGTGTCTCTTACGTGTGGTTAAGGCACTGATTTCCTTTTCTGCAGTTACTCAAGTTGGCCAAGAAACCAGTTTGAAAGCTGCTGCTAAAACAACTTAACATTTCTATGCTCCAAAGACAGTACATGCTGCCTCCAACTCGTACGTGCTGCTCGCCAACTCACGAAGTAATAAGGACTCAAACCTGGGTATGTTTAGAAAAAAAATTTACCAGTAATCATTTCCTTTCAAACATCCTTAATCCTAATCCAAGAGTCCTTATTTAATACTGCTGAACTATAAATGATTGGTAGACAGATTTCAAAGAGCCATGGCTAGCCACAAAAAAATAACGACGAAACAATTGCATTCCTTGTAATACACACCCTTGATTCATGCTGGTAACAATTTTTCCAAACTGTAGTTGCGTGGTAGTCTAGGTAAAGTAGTGTATTGGGCTTATTAGACATGAGGATTAGGTTCAAACCCCAGCTCAGACATCTATTACTAAATGAAATATGAAAGAAATATTTCTTCGACGACTTCCTCTTAGCATGAAAAAAATCTGTCGTTCGGCATCGATTTGTAGGTCCCGAAACTTGTGTGGAAAATGAAGGCACAGGAACATGATCGCAATCCTGACTAAAGGATTGTAGTGACCAATTATGTATGTCTGGAGGTGTGAGCAGATATTGATGATTGATTATTTCGACTTAAGATGTGCATGAAGGCCAAAGGCATACATCACTTTTATGTACCCTATCGGATTACTATGATGCAGATCAGAGATCAGTAATGAATCGTTTTTTCGCTACTCATAAGCACTCATGAAATTTTGAATATACAATGTGAGTCAACAATATTGAAATTTAACTATGTACGCTGACTAATTCATACTCACTACAACGTTGATTACAGGTTGCATCAAACATCCGTACAACGTTGACATCAAACTCATACCATTCGAAACATGTTTGATTCATAAGCCTGCCTACTCATTTAGATTCATTAGAGTGACTCGAATCATTCTTCAAAATTTACAATCTTAGTTATTGTTGTATTTACAACAAAAGAATAAAGACACATAAGCAAAAGAGACAGAGCAGCAAGCAGACAGAGATCAAACACTCAACTTTCTGGAGAGTATTTTAGTATGCATACTCGAATCATACTTATTTTGTGTGTTTCTTGTTTATGTTGTGTCATGGCGAGTCGAAATCAATAACAACATCATACATGTTGTTAAGTATGAATATGAGGAGTACTTCAAACTTTGTTTATAAGTAGAGGTTCGATGATATTAAAATAAGTATGAATGCGTATTAGAGTATCAGAAACTATGAGTACGATTCGTTTCTACTCATCTTTTTGAATACTAATTGCTAATCTCTGGTTGTAATTTTGACTAAAGGCTTGCAATAACTAATTATGTAAGTCTGGAGGTGTGAGCAGATATTGATGATTGATTATTTCCAATTAAGACTTACATGCTGTGGAAAGCTATATTGGAAAGCTATAATGCAGATTTAGTGATGCCATATGAATACATAATACTTGATTTACTGACCAAAAAGAAATTACAATCACAAAAAGTCAAATTAATATGGCAGTATTACTATTATATTTCACATAACTGTACTCACTTGCAGTAACTCCCACATTCCTTTAGCTTACTCTTAAGTCCAACGATAGTAAATTAAATTATCTCGCCAAACAAATAAAAAAAAAAACAAAACAACAAAGAAACTAAGAACTTAATTCTTTAAACGCTTCACAACTTTACCAGCTGTTGCAAAACACATGAGTAAGAGTACTGTCTAAATTAAAATAAAATAAATCATATGGGACGGCACCGAAAATAGCCGATGATGGATCAGGACGACTACCCCGCGACGATAGGAAATCGGGAAGGACGGAAGGAACGGTAAGGGTTTTCGGGTTGGAGTTTGGAGCCAGCCCCGCCGCCCCCAGAAAGACACCAAATCACAAACTCTCGTATCCGGGTTTGAAACGAATAAGCCAACTTTTCAAAAAATGCTAAACTACAAAAATCTAAGTCCCAACGATGACAACTGGAATAGACCAAAAATCAATACAAAAACACACAAAAACACAGAAGAGAAACAAAGACACAACGAAAGAACAAAAAAACAACGACCACGAGAACAAACAACTGTCCAAAACTGATAGATCGCAAAAACAAACTGGTCTGGTTGTTGTGGTAATGGAATAATACACGTTCGGCCAAACAAGACCAACCAAAAATGCTCCCCTCTCTGGCAAGTGGGTCATCCTGTCACTGGCAAGGATAAGGTGTGTTTTGTCTGTGTGTTATACGCACAATGCCGCAACGTATCTAACAAGACAAATATCTGTAGTGGCCGGGGCTGTAAGACCAGTTGAAACAAAACATAGAGGATTGTGTCAAGATATGACAGCGGATCTTAATCTATATGGCGAACTGAGCCAGGCCAACCAGGCACAGCAGGGCAGGCAGGCATAATGGCACGATGGCATGCTAACTGCTTGGATGACAGACAGACAGACATGCAAAGCACAATAAGGAAAAAAAAATTCATAGAAATTAATAGAATTTGAATCAGAATCAGTGGAAAACAAAACGAAAAAACGAAATGAAAACGAAATGAAAACGAAAAAAAAAATAAAATCAATTCAACTGACAACGCAAAACGCATTTCACTGATTAGGAATCCAAAGTGGAACGAGCTGATGAGGGTATATCTGAAGATACAACCAATGACTCTAAAGGATGAGTATGAAAACAACGATTATGAGGATGCATGACCAAATCCATACGCAAAAACAAATTTAAAATATGAATGAAATGAGAGAGGGTGGGAGTGGCCAAAAGAATCTCCACCCCGACAATCTAGTTACCCTCACACTCACTCCGTAGTAAAAAGCTATACGAGAGTTGAAGGAAATGTTAACTAAGAACAACAAACTAAAACAACCCCCATATCCCACTTGTTTTTTCTTCCATAATGGCGTTTATTACTGGTGGCAAGTTGGGCCAATGAATTGGCAATGAATGCTTATAAAATTATGCCTAGTCAGTAAATTGACCCCGAGATATGAATATTGCTTTAAGATTGCTTAAACTTAAATGTATTCAATCTATTATATTATTACGAATACTACTTCGTAATTCGATTCGTATTCTCGCGTATTGCGTATTCATATTACACCACATTGACAATGAGGAACAAAGAAATTGTCAAGTTCGCAATATTGGCGTTTTTAATGTCGAATTGTTTTGTTTTGGCGATTAAGTGTTAATCAAAAGGGATGTCTTTTACCAAAATACACAACAACAAATATTGTTAACCGGCATGAATTATGAAAATTGTAAGACGAACACAAAAACGAAGAAAGAAAAGAAAATGATTTGAAATTAAAATTGTATACAGAAGATGCCAATCAGTTCGGGATCTGTAGATAAATTGGTATGGCTCGCAAGATATTCTGTCACAAAATATTTTAAAACATAAAATAATCAATCAGTTTCTGTGTGAAATACCAATCCTTCTGCATTTTTTTTATTGAGGGGGCATCCATATCTTCCGATTGACACTCTGGTGTTAATTATCTTCCTTTCGAGTACCTTTCTTAGTTGAACTGAATTCCATCGATCTATTGCACGTAACAACAATCCTTCTACACATGCACACACAATTCTTCAATACTGAAGGGTTGTATTGACAAATTGACAGGATTACGACCTAGCTTATTACGCCACTTTTGTTGTGTGTGTTATTTTTTATATTTGAGCGGCTGGACGGCAGATTTTTGAGAAACTTTTTCATTTTTCATGGCAATTTATATTTACCTTCAGCAATTTTTATTTGCCGGAAATCTGTTGAGAGGAAGTCGCCGAAGAAATATTTTTTTTCATATTTTGTTTTGATGTCCGACTTGGGGTTTGAAAAGGGGCTTCAGGTCTAATAAACCAATGCACTATCTACTAGACTATGGCGTCTAGCACAACAATCCTTCTTCCTTTCTCTTTATTGAATTCCTTCAATGACAATGTGGTCTTCATACTTATTGAAACCGGTACTCTGTTGCTAATTACCAACCTTTCTAAGCCATGGCTTATAGAGAAAATAAAAAACCCTTATCGCTAACCCCAACTATCTAAAAATTACTTCTTTTTATATGAAGTTTCATTATAAAATTTCCCTCAAATATTATTTTAATAAAGTAAACTTTGCAAACTAGAATTATTTTTTTTTAAAGCTTTGCATGTCCATGAAAAGCGCTTCACCCCCTGTATAGATTTTTATTTAATTTGACTTAATGTAGTTTTATCACATGTAGTGGCATATTAATGACTCCTTTCAATAACAAAAATATCATACCGAGTGTGTTCGTGAAAAATAAATCTTAATGTCAACATATGTATGGTAATGTGAAGTTTACTAATGGTTTGATAGACTTTGAAATCATTTAACGTTTTACTACGTTTCTTTATCAAATTGTGGATACATTAACTAAATTAAGTTGATAATATTATTACAAAATAAGCAATAAATATGCATTACTTTTGAATTTGTGCGAGATGTTTAATAGAATACGAATTTTCTGTAATAATTATGATGTAATCAGGGCCCTGCTATCGTCTAGTAGCAGCTTGATTTGAGAGAAGAAGAGAAGCAAGACCCCGGAATCCTTACAGGACTTTTATGACTTCATTTTCAATTCTTACAGGACCATTGTGTCTATGTTCAAATTCATATCGGTTTGCACTGGTCCTTAGACAGCCGGTAAACAGCAGATGCTGTAGAAAAACTATTAAAAAATCCTTTCACTTTCTTTTTAAAGGTCCATGAACCCCGGCTTGATATTTAAGGTCCTTTGAAGTATTCTGTTTAATGCCACTTGATTTCCTTGAACTACTGAAATTTATCGGCAGCTTAGGGTGGCAATACTTACTTAATTGATCATTACAACCCTTCACACAGCATTATGACTTAGCTTCTTACACCACCCAGTTTAAATTTGACTTCGAAGGACAGATTTCTGAGCACCTTTCCATGAAAATTTTATTTACGCTCAGAGTTTTTAAAAGAAACCTGCTGAGACGAAATATCCCAAGATTTTTTTTATATTTCGTTTCGTTCGTTTAGATTTCGGATTATTGTTTGAGAGCCCTTTCCTTGCAGTGAATTCCAATACAGAAATATTTCAAAGACTTCAGAAAGAAATGAAATCTTAAAAGAAGTCAATTATTATTTACAGATTTTGCTAGACTCTACGACATATAGTATTGCTAAACTCTGGTGGACTCGTGTGTATAAGAAGAGAACCAATTAACAACATAAATACACAATTTGTCACTACAATCCTGTAGCCAGGATTACGACCTAGTTTCTCACACCACCTATATTAGGTTAGGTTAGGTCGGAGTGGTAGCTTCGATACCAAAAGCTTACTTGAACCCGCATAGCGGACCGTTGTGACATCACAGGTGAACGCAATCTCTATACTGACCAAGTTGTACCAAAAACAGGGAAGAGGAAGAAATTAGTTAGTGTAAGGACTGCATATCAAAAGCACGACTATACCACGCTGGAAAATTAGCCCGAAAGCTTGATAAACGAAGCTACATATATCCTTGGCATCAATGGACGATAGTTCCGTCAGGCTGACAAGAATTGGAGAGCCAAATAGCCTATACCTGGACCTAACAAGAAATGGGCACTGGCAAAGAAAGTGGATAACAGTCTTCTCTTCCTCAACGGATTTGCACTCACGGTAGAAGTCGTTAATTTGGGAGCTGCATCGTTTCTGCGTGTCTGCCCATAACACAATGACCTGTAAGCATGACCACTGTGATTGAGATGATGTAACGACACAGTCCAAGTAACTGGCTGGTACGCCTTCTATGCATCAAGGATGTTATGATGACGGGACCTACAATTTAAAGTTGACTAGGAACCATAGATTTTGACAAATTTATTCTTTTTGTTAGAAGGCTTATGTGAAGGAAGTCGACAAGGAAATAATTTTTATATTTCGTTTCGCTTAAAATGTCTAATCTGGGGTTTGAACCGTGACCGTGATACGTCACGGCGATTTCAACTTTCGCTAACTTTTATATTTAAACCGCTTAGGCAGCCATTTTTCCTTCTTGTATGACATGCCGATAGACTTGGCATTCTACCGAATGACTTCTGTGGAGGGGTTGTAAAACTGATACTTGTCAGTGCCGGGATCTTTGCCTTAAAGAGACATATATAGGTTCTTGACCCTTCATTTTCAGACATCCTTGCCTGAGCTGTCCTGTATAAAGATTGCTGCACTAACAATATTTATTTTGAAATCAATTTGCTTTCCTTTATTTTTAATCTTCGGATTTTTTCAATAATTTCGGCTATCACTATGGGCTTTAACATTGGCCTAAGTGAGACCTCTTACTTCAAAAGGACTCCACCACCTAACCTAACCTCAAATATGTTCTCTGTCTCTCAAAAGGTTTGCTCTCTTGGCATTTGAAAAAGAAACTACAACTTGATTGATTCTGAGTTTTATTAAATGACCAACGGTGTGATAAAAAAAAAATTATTATCACAGGTTTTATGGTGACACAAATATTAGGTAAATTGTTGCATACATCAAATAAATCTTAAAGCGAATCATTCAATTTCATAGATTCATTTGTATTCATGACTATTTCGTTTAACATTCATTATAGAAATGTTCATAAAAGTTGTGATAAAAAAAATCGTTTTGAATAAACGATTTCAGTGATGATGTGATATTTCCAAAAAAAAAGATTAAAGTTGCATTATTTAATCCAGCAATTTACGAAATTAACATAAACGAGAGTAAATAAATGGAAAACAACAAAGAGAAGAAGAATAAAAAAAATCAATAGCCAATACCGTTGTTATGATAATATTTTTGGCCAATAGATGTAGAAACAAGCAGAATAAAAATATAAATTTTCAAAGCTTTTCTTGAGTGTCATTATAAATGTTAATGTGGCCTTTTCTCCAACCATTCGATTTAACCTTGGGTACCGGAAGAGCACAAATCTAGCCATTTAAGTTTCATCACAACACTGTGATAATGGAGAGTGTTTTACATAAAATCTTTGATTGACAAGCTTTTCTCTTTTATTATGGCAATAATGAAGGTAATGAGGTGTAAACAATTGACCTGGCAATCAATATTTCTCATGTAAATATCATGGTTTTTTTTTTCAAAATTCAAAATATTGTTTCTTCCTTCTATTTTGTTTTGTTTTTGTTTTTGTTTTTGTTTTCTAATGCCTACAGTTAGTAGTCAAATGTCAGATTATGTTCATACCTCAAATTGGAAATGAAACATTGTTAATCGAAATAAATAGTTTGACATGCTTTCAAATGCCAATAAATATTTGCGTTTACGCTTAGGTTTAGGTAAATCGGCCCTTGTTAGCCATGTAGCTTAGTGGCATTAAAAAAATCTCAATCTCAGTTAGTAGTTAGTTATCGAGTGCAGTGTAGTGTTTACCTTTTTTTTTTCTTTTTGGTTGATGAACTGCAACCCCTAAATCACGGCCTAGACGACCAGAGTAGAGCATATGTTATGCCACATTAAGATAAACATCTTGCTAAAGTAACACATAGCCGTGAAAATTAATAGCTCACACCCATTCAACCCACTTTTAGATTCCAATCACCATTTAAGTTTCAACCAAAAACAGTCATTCAATCAGTAAATTCAAATCAGATTCACAAAACATAAGGACCTAAACAGTGAACGTTTAGCACACATATGTCAACATTTTTGGTTACTTAAATAGGTCTCTGTTGAATTTCAAACAGACAATCTTTTGCGTTTTGATTATAATTACAGGCCAGGCCATTCAAACTGCTTGTATATGGTCGATATGAAAATCACCCCCTGCAACAGAAATAATCGAAAAGTTAACATTCCATCAAGAATATGATGCTGAGCGGATCTACAAAAGATTCTTTCCAACACAATAAAACAAAAAACAAAAAAAAAATATTCGAATATGCACAGATGGTATCTTGTTAAGGGGGCATACACTCTACCACAAAAGTCTCATTCACTCACACCATACGAAAGGGTAGTTTTGATTGTATTGTACTTTTAAAACAATCAGTAATAAAAACACTGTTTGTTTCCTATTTATCGCACAGTGGTGCCCCTAGATCGCATTTCAATATTTAAAGAAATATTTTAAAAAGATCCGCGAATTTAAATACAATTCGCTGGCATAGATAATTTTTAAGGTATGCTGTCTGCCCAAACAAGTTGAATGGATACACTTAGACCACATAGGACCCACTGTGTTAC
Source organism: Sarcophaga bullata (assembly GCA_005959815.1). Classification (NCBI taxonomy): domain Eukaryota; kingdom Metazoa; phylum Arthropoda; class Insecta; order Diptera; family Sarcophagidae; genus Sarcophaga; species Sarcophaga bullata. Next base: position 8,322 of record QOCX01007291.1, read on the forward strand.
CAAAATTTTTCCTTATCTCCTAATGCCGAAACCACCCACAATATGTATACACACATAATCGGTCAGTACAAACCTTCAGTCAGGATTACAATCTAGCTTCTCACACCACTTGTGTGCATTACTTTGTAAACATGATGTTTAAAGTCAACTCCGAACGCCAGATCTTTTTATTTACTTCCAAAGTTTTTGTCAAAAATCTGCTGAGAGGAAGTCGCCGCAGAAATATTTTTCGTATTAGGTTTTGATGTCTGACTTGGGGGTTGAAGCGTGTCTTTAGGTCTAATAAGCCAATACACTACCTACTAGACTACGGCGACCACTCACAACTTCTGATCAAACAACTTAAACCGATAATGGCCGCTGTCTGAGAGAATGTGCAGGAGAATCCGAGGCAGTAGGCTTTTCGCAGACAACAACTTGAGTCGTGAATTGGGTCTGTATCATAGCAAAATTGAACTGATCCAGCAATTGAAGGTAAACGACCATCCAAGGCTGTGTGTTCGCTAAATTGGTTCTGGAGCGGTTGGCAAACTAACCCTAATCTTCATCGACAAATCAACTTTAGCGATAAGGTCCTTACTGGATAAATGGGTAGATGAATAAGCAGAATTGATGAATTTAGAACAATACGTGTCCACATGAAATCCAAGAGCATCTAATGCATCCTAAAAAACGTACTCTTCCGTATTAATTTGTGGATTGGTAGCGTATCAATCAATATTTCTGTGAGAAGGAGGTTGGCCAGATCATGAATGTTAACGGTGAGCATTGTAGGTCAATGACTAACAAGTTCTTTTGGACTAAATAGGATGATCTAGGCACTAACGACTAGTGGTTTCAATAAGACAGCGCTACGTGCCTCACAGCTCAAGTATTACATTTTGTATTCTGCACTAGCGATTTGAGGGAATGGTTATCTCTAAACACAATTTCAGAGTTCATTCAAGAGAGAATAGAAAAATGAGGAGAAGGAACACGAGTATTATTATGATTTCGTTAACACCTGCATTAGTTGGTAAAGGATAATGGGATTTTATTTCAATTGATACGGCATGCTGTAGTTGAAATAAAACATAATCGCACATGCATATCGTTATATGATAAGCTTTCTCTACAAAGCTTCCGCTTGAAATCATCCTATACAGCAAATAACTTTTCAATGTTCCTTCTGCATTCGTTGGCAGTGTAGGTGTTGAGGGAATGGTTATCTCATGTGGAGGTAATGTGAATTGCGCCATCGAGATCATGCTATTCGGCCGCGTTAGACTTTTTCTTCAAGAATTTTCTAGGTATATGCGTAGAAGCCACAAGTCACAGTGGTCTTCAAAGCCAACATAACCCATGCCATCGCTGATTTTAGCCTGATTTATATGCCAGTGAATTGGAAAATTCGTTATTTCTAACGCGTTCCTCCGATTTAAACGTCTATGTCATCAATGGCATGAAAAACTACGATAATAGCTCACTAACACATTGTAAATTCAAAAATGGGAAACACTTAAAGAAAGAACTGATGACTATACAGTTATGAATTAAGAGTTAAGAAGTTAAGGACTTATGTTTTCGCCAGTCTAACCGGCATAAGTAGCTTGGCAACCTCAATTCGTCGTAGTCGTAATAAGACACTGAACGATATCAGTTGTGGGTTGCTTTGATTTTCAAGCGATTACGTTGCCATTTCCAAACAGAAGTTCAGTTCTTAATTCTGTTTTACAATATCATACGTGGGACTATACATCAAACTCGTCTTTGTTGCCAGGCTTATTCAGGTGCTTTCAAAAGACTTTTTTTGTAAAGTATAGTCTCCAAGCAAAGGACATTGTGTACGGGGTCATGAATTTGATTATTTTGTAGACATTTTTTAATGATTAGCCTTCCAGAGCGTGCAGAGCTTATGTGCGTCTTACAATCCGAGATGCAGAGCATCTTACAATGAACGGAAAGAAATCGAAATGAACGGAAGTGAGCTTATGTTTGCGCT
>QOCX01007293.1:0-10300 GCA_005959815.1 Sarcophaga bullata
AAGTGGTAAACAGTTATACTAAATATGATTTAATTGCTGCCTACTTTTAGGAGAAAAAAGGAGAAAAGGAATTATTTTTTGTTTTAAATTGCATGTTTTTATAAAATAAAGAGAGAAAACCAGCAGCAACGCCTAAATTTAAAAGTACAATAAATGTTCAGTTTCCTTTATTTAAACTTTCAAATGAAACGCAATTTTATTTAGCATACTTTTAGGTAAATAAACCATATTTTTTAAACAATATTATTTTTTGAAACCATATGCAGGCTAATCATTCAAATTATTTAAATATTTAGAGAACGTTAGGAATACCAATAGAAAAGATGGTACTAAAGCCACCACATTCTTCTTGGATAAAGCGATTTCAATCATTGCTCTTACAGCGAGGGCAAAACGGCTATTAAGTCTAAAGAATTTAAGCTTCCTTTGGACGTTCATCGTACTGAAAACAGCGCAATGCTTGTTCTGCAATTTACTTGGGCAGTCAGACTGCAATTGAGATCCTTAAACAACAACTGTAAGGCCTGTAGGCTCCTTGTGTGTAAAATAACACGCACAAAAAGTTGTGAGATAAGCGAGATCGTAATCTTGATGAAGAGTCGTGGTGATTCTGGTATCCACCAGGATAGTTGCAAACAGGGTGATCAATGTTGGTAATGAATTTGAGTACAAGTTTTTCTATCATTTGAGTCACACCTCTACATGGTTGCTTAAGAGAGTGTCTGTAGGTCTGTAGGCTTAGCACACATTTGTCTCCATTCAAGCAGAATTTATTTATATGGCTGTAGCCTCTAATAAGGCAAGAGTTTCATAGTGAAGAAAAACATTGATGTCATGGCATCTGCTCCAAACAAATTAGTTTTCAGAGCAATTCTGATATTACGAGAGAGCTAAGAGCTTAGTTTTAGTGTTTTATGAGGAGAATACCCCGTACGATAAGTGAATTTATTGGAGAGTGATCAACATCTGTTCCTGACAGATTTTTGTGCCTTTAAATGGGAAATCATCAATTGTGTCTAACAAAGCTTTCAATATCGTATCAATCGAAATCCATGTTGAAATCAAATATTTAAGAAATTTGGTGGATCCGAAGGTTGATGAGAAAATTTTCTAATTGACCACGAGTTTAATGCAATAAGTTTTGTTGTATAAAAGTTCGAAATTTTTATTTTAATCATATTAAATTCCCTTAGTTTTCCAAAAGTCTCCATATGCCACCCAATCATCACTTGAAAGCCATTGAAAATTGAAAGAGAGAAAAAATGGAGAGAAAATAATTGTAGAACAGCAGAACTCATGTACAAATTGCCACAATTTCAAGTCCATTAAGATGGCGTGCAAAGATTAATATGAAACGGCGCGACCTCAACTAAATTGTGGTATTTTTTCAGCTTTTTTTTTCATCTTCTTCTACAACTTCTAGCCACGTTGTTAACAACCAACAAATGCTGCCAGGTTAAAGTGATTTGCCTCATTCTCTTCATTTTAATGTGCTTAAAAAGATAAAGACGAGTTTATTTATAAACACACACAGTAAACGGGCGAAAAGACATAAGTTGTGCTGTTTGATGGATATGAGCGTGTGTAGATGTTAAAGAGAAAAAGTGGCGGCATTAAGTTGAAGGACTTTTTTTAAATGCTTTAAATTGATTGAGGAGAAATGGTGTTTCATGTTGAATGTGCTAAAGAAAGATTGATTTTTTTGGATTTTAAAATTTTGAAGCATACATTTAGGTGTTTAAATTTATTTAATTTGATGTATAAGTTTTAGGGGCCTTATAGGGCTTTTTTTTTCAGCCCTGACTGAAATCTCGATGGCGGCGTGGGAAGGAAACAATTCACTTTTTAACTCCATAATTTCCTTGCGCCTAAAAGAAACCCTGATTATCTGGTAAATACAATCAAGCATGGAGAAACACTCCTGACCCTGGAATTATTTCTTTTTTTTTTGTTAACAGAATTTCAATTTGCAACCAACACGTTTCCACACAACAATTTAATTTTTTTTTTTCCAATTTTTTCTGTCTTCCTTAACATGTCACTTGACAAACCGGGACACACGTACCCATTTATAGTTTTTTTTTTTTTTTTTGCAATTCGCAATTCGTATTTGAAATGAAGACAAGGGAAAAAAGGAGAAACACCAGAATGGAAAATTGTATGCCTTAGCTAAGACGACGGCGACACAGAAAATACAAACAAGGCACGCTCTTGACAGTTTGGCAGGCTAACGCGTTAACGTGCAAATGCAAGAGAATTTAATATTAAACAAAAAAAAAAAAAAAAACAGTACAACAACAACAAATAAAGCAATAAAATACAACAAATAGAAATAAAAATAGAAACATAAAATACGTTGGTGAAAATCTTTAACAAAATAAAATACAAAATAGTACGAGGAAAAAAAAATAAAAAAAAACCAACAACAAACCAAAACTGTCTCACACTTTTCTTTTACACACAAATTTCTTATAGGAATAGTTGCCACAACTAGTGCCACCATAACATGAAACACACTCTACACACACACACAGGACATGCAGACGTATGTATGACTTAGAATATAAAGGAAATCATGAAACGCAATGCAACTCAATAAAATGCAATGTGCGGGCAGGAATATATGAAGTAGCAAGTAGTAGTCGTGGTTGAACAGCCAGTAAGTAACAAAAAAAAAGAAGGAAATACAATTGTAAATGGTTGGAGTCGAATATATGGTACCCTGAAATATAAAGTAGCCTTTATAAGCTTAGTTAGCTACAGTTCTAATGCAAATGCAAATATGTGGTCGATACTTTCACGTGCCGCATGAAAAAGTGAAATTTTTTTATAGGAGATCCTAAAGGTTCTGTCAAAAAGCTACTATAAGGACGTCTAAAAAACTCTTTTCTTCAAAGAGAAAATTATTCTCGGACAGCATGGTATAACACAATTTGATCAGTACAAGCCTTCAGTCAGGTATAGCCTAGCCTTCCCACAGCAAACATATGGTGTGTGTTAAATTTATGACTGAGTGACGGGACCTAAAGTTTAAAGCGATGCCCGAACGACAGATTTTTGAGAAACCTCTTTCATGGCAATTTTATTTACCCGGAGTTTTTGCCAGTAATATACTGGGAGGAAGTCGCCTCAGAAATATTCGTATTTCGTTCTGTTGGAACAGTTTGACCTGGGGTTCGAACAATGGCTCACGTGTAATAAGCAATACACTACCTACTAGACAGTGGCTCCTACATGGCTACTCTATCAACAGAGAAAATTCTCGAATTTCATGTAAAAGCATGGATAGCTACGCAGGGATAGTTCAAGACAGCCACCGTGTGATTATTACTGAATTATTACAGGCTTCTTTGACTGTTGGTTTCAACAAGAGGGGGGGGGGTGAACAATTAAACAGAATAGATTCAAGCACTTGAGCATACTTTGATGCATAATGCTGTTAGTTAATTTTGTGCTTCACTGTACAAATGCTTGCTTGTGTGTGTGTGTGTTTAATGCAAGAATGTAATTACTTGCCGCACATACAATACATAGCGTCACCGGCATAACAAATCACGTTTAAAGTTTTTCTTTCAGAACACTTGCTCACACTCGCTTTCACTCGTTCACTCACGCATACCACAGAAAACACAACACAACACAACACTACACTACCAACAAAATATGAAAACAGAAAGAGAGATAGAGAGAGAGAAAAAGAAAACAAATGAGAAGTGAACACAGAAATAAAAAACGAATTCTAGTGTCGCCCTACTCGGTTTTTTTGAAACAAACCAACACACATAAGCTCAAATGCTTTTGCTTTGCTACTATTTATAGTATTTGTAGTTGTGTTGTGTTTTTTAGTGTTATTGTTTATATTGGACTTATTATTGTTGTTGTTGTTGTTATTTACGTGATTTTCAATATCTTACGAAACAACCATCACCGACAAAGAAAAGAAAATGTTCGCAAATTTTTTTTTCTCATACTCTCGCTCCTTTCTCTTAGAAGCGACACATATTCATGGCGTTCATGGTATTGTGTAGGGTGTGTGTGTGCTGATAAAATATGTGAGTGAAATCAGGTGTTAAGGCGTTGATGAGTGTTATGGCGTTATTTTTTAATGTTTTTTTTTTTGAAAATTTTTTTATTTTTAAATTTTATTTTAGGTTTCGTTAGCAAAAGAGAGAAATTTTATGGCAATTTTTTTTTTTTTTTTTTTGGTACGGGGAAAGAGCATTTTCAACTATAATTTGTTTTACAATTTTCCTGTTTTTCTGTTCTATTTTTCTATTTTCTATTTCCATTTTACATTTTTTTGTAAAAATTGATTGATGTTTTAGGAATACGTTTGAAAGTTGCCTGGTGTGGGTGGTTTGTTTTTTTTTTGCCATTCTCCTTCATTTCTGTGTTATTGTATGGCAAATAAATTTAATTTTTTTTATTATGTTGTTGGTATTTGACTTCGTTACTTGCAATAATAACTGCGGTTTTAAACTAGTCCATGTGTGTGTCGTATGCTAGTACACCTTACCATTTGATAAGGCAACATACCTTTTGCGGAAATCACGTCATTCAAATTTTGTTAACTTATGAAGCGGAAATTATACAAATATTACTTTGAACACGGCACAAAAACAAAATAATAGAAACAGGAGAGAGAAGAGAAGAGAACAAATCTAAAAATAAATACGAATTAAATTTGGAAAACATGAAACATTAGAAGACATATAAGCAGACAGTGGTCGAAATTATACGAAAAGTTTCAAAAAAAATCAAAAAAAAATGACGAAAAACTTCCTGTGAAGGAAATTAAAGTGTCAATCTTGTTTATTGAGAACTTTACTTTACGTTTACTATACTACGGTTTGCTAACAGGCCTAGCCTACAAAGGAAATCAATTCTTGATTTTTCTTCTCTTTTCACATGTATTGCTGGTGATTTAGATGTAACAGAATGGTGACAACAACTCATCGTTAATAGTAAGTGGCCTTAAAAATGTGTAATCAATTGAATAGCATAAGCAGTTCAGTTCCATCATATCTGCTTATATTACTAATAAAGCGGTTCATTTCTTTTTTACGTTTGTCGGAAAGTGCTTTCAAATAATCTTATCTCGCCGCCTGTTTTCTGATGAGTTCTCCAGGACATTTATCGTAAAACGTGCGGGATCACCTACACGGCAAATAATAACACAAGATAACAAGTAAACAATATAAGCAGTTTGAAGGATACATACATACGCTAAGTCTGCATACTTACATACAGGCATAATACTTATACTACGGACATACATACATACATACATTCAAACATGCATTGATAATGAGCTACCCTTCCCAGGCACGATTTGCCACTAGCTCTCCCCATAACAACTCTGGATGTTAATTTCATAACATAACTGGCGCCATCTCCCTATATAAGATCGACTCTGAACGACCAGATTTTTTGAGAAACTTTTTCATGGCAATTTTTTTTTTTCTCTTAAAAATTTTCCCAAAAGACTGCTGAGGCATCAAATTTTCCAATTCGTTTTGTAGAGATATTTAAACGTGGATTCATCCGTGTACACAACGGCAAGCAATACCTATAAGTCTATGGCTTCTGACTTCTGAGGCTACATAACGAAAACCACCAAAGTGTTGTGGCAAAAAAACTTTACGATATCGAAAGTATGATGACCTTCAACTTGGCAGTAGATACAGAAGACAGCAACAAAGAAGTCAATTTGGCTGTCAAATCGATATTCGAGGTACTAACTCGTATGTGCTAACTTTAACATTATTGTGGGGGCAGCTTGTGCAACCTCAACTAACTATGAAACGGAAAAAGGTTCATTTCTAGGATTTCAGGATACTTTGAGAATACTGTAATCAGTTCGAGATAAAAACCTTGCCCAGCATATAGGCCATGCTCATCGCATTCGGAGTTACAACATTTCTGTGGAATCTGGAAAAAGATTTTGGAAAAGAAAACACTAGAAGTTAAAACTCTCAACTCTTATTAGAAAGAGGATCTCCCTTTATGTCAGCAAGTGTAGATAGACCTGTGAACAAAACGATCAAACCTGGACAAAAACAACCAATTTCATTAGTTAAAGTATGAAACTCTATAAGTCGCTGTCCTTTTAGTGGGCCTGTAGAGTACAATAACTGCTCTAAGCTATCTTGCTCGATTGCTCAGTGAAATTATTAAACTCTACTCCTCAGTTTGCTGTCCTATAGATTACAATAGAACGTGTATCACGACTAGTTTCTGCAACTAGTTCCTTGAAGACTGATTTAAAATCGCGAGTAAGAATTCAACACAATATCCAGGAGCGTTATCTATAATACGAATAAATGGCACTGTATACATCAGCAGCAGATCAAACTTGCTTAACTAATCAACCTGACCTTCGAAATAAATAAGACTTGCTAGATCGCAAGACTGCAGCAGTAGTCCCTAATCGATGGATGGCCCAGAGGATTCCTTAAATCGTAGTCAGTTTCTATTGAACAGTGGTCTACGAAAAACTGCCTGGTCTATCTCTCTTTCGTTAAAGGGGGGGGGGGGGGGGGGCTTTCGATTATGAATGTCAATTTCAATAGAAATCGTTTATGAAAGCCAATTTTGATAGAAATCGTGTATTGCGCTTTGTCCTCTAGATTTGTTTCAGGCATCGATTAACAAAAAATCTGCATTTCCTTGAAGTCACAAACTGTATTGCGAGAATTATTTACACAATGCTTAGGTGAAAGCTGTCTCTCTAATTCCAGTACTCAGTTAAGTTTGGTTTTTTTTTTCAGAATCTTTATTCATAAACCCTCTTAACATTTGTCGGTAAGAGTTATAAGCAGATGTGCGATATAAAGCAGCATCAGCACAGTAAGTTGGACAGCAATTGTTTGGTTCTTATAAGGTCCTGTTGTAACTCGGACTATTGACTATTCAGTCACGTTTCGTGTCTCTCAACCATTTCGAGAGAACTATGGCTAGACACGCTTTATTATTACATTCTTGGTATCCAAGACTACCAAGCCATGTGGTTTCCTCCTCCGTTTGCAGCTTCGCTGCAGAAGTCATTATTAGGTATTTGAAGCATTCGGTCTGAACATCATAACTGCGTCCTAATTGTTGTGTCATGCACACAACATAAGTGGTGAGAGAAGCAAGTTCGTAATACTGACTAAAAGCTTGTAATGACCAGTTAAGCACGTAAATACATCATCCCAGACGTCTAGTTGAATATGCCTTTTGATGATAAGACTAGAAGAGACAGAATACATGCCAACTGCGACCACTGTGCTCTGGTTTGAGCCCTATTATAATACAATCTTGTCTTTTTCTATGTGGGCACGTGTAAGTATTTCTTTTTCTCTCTTTTTTGTGTTTTTTTTTTTTGTGTGTATTTGTGCGATTATATTTGATTGCATATGCATACATATTTTAAATGCATATGTATGTAGTTTTATTACTAGTTATTATTATTATTATTAATAGTTAGGTCTTCTTGTTGTTTGTTGTTGTTGGTGTTGTAGTCAGTAGTTGAAAATATTAAAATATTTCCAGCATAGAAAAAGCGAAACGAGACGAGACGCATGAACGAAACGAGTGAAGAGAACTCAATTCAATTCAAATAAAAATTGCTCGGTACGTGCGTATAAACTAAATAGGCTTTGTAAACTAAACGACTGACTGTAACCGTGGAATGAAGGTATAATAAGGTTACCTGTAATGTATGTTCATAAAAAAAAAAAGAAATATATATACGCTGGTAGATTTTAAGGATGTTATGGCAAATTATGGCATTATGAAAGCAATCATTATTGCAAACACAAATACACAAATACATACGAGTATGTGGACTCTTCATAGTACTAACTACCATAATGATTATATGCCAGAGAGAAAAAAATGCAAAAAAATGCAAAAAAAAAGCAACAAAAAAAAATGGAGAACATTTTTATAAAATAAATATGCAATAGAATATGCAATTTGCATAATAAATATTGATGAATAATTTATGCACACATGATAAATATGAAAGAGAAGAAACAGGGAGAAACAGGGAAAGAGAGAGAATGAGTGAGAGAAATCGAAATTACCTTGTGTAGCCAGCCCTGTAATCATAATTATGTTTACGTTGTATGGCAAATACTACAACACTGACTGACTGACTCATCGTCATCGCCATCGCCATCGCCATCATCATCATCATCATTATTATTTGTCATTACAGTGCTCATTATCTATTAACAGTCGGCTCTTATGGACTACATACTCATATACTAGAGCTTTGTTAGTCAACGAGCTAGTAAGGCTTAGTAAAATTTTAATGAGAACTTTAATAGCGTTAAAGTTGACAAGAATAACATTGAAGATAATTATAGTAATAAGGGGAAAAGGGAAATATTTGCCATAGTACTTTGGAAAATTTCATTTAAAACTGTCGGTAAAGGAAGTAAAGAATTGGGGTTTGTAATTGGCAAATTAAGCACAAGAAGGACATTTACGAATACAATTTAAGAAATTTAATAACCAGACACATATCAGTCTGCGGGCTAACGCTATGAAATGTAAGACATGGAAACATGGTTTTTGGTTGACAGAATGTTTGAAGATCTCGGAATAGTGCCACTTAGAGGACTGGCCAGTTTCATTCGGAATGCGGGGTGGCCATATGGCCATCGAGAGGAGTTATGAGCGGTATACCATCCGCTAAACAATACCTAGAAGACATGCAAGACTAGACCACAGTGTTGGTTCTCTGTAATTGCTTGCAAGAGAAGACAAAATTCTTAAGTAATGTCATCGACAATATCTTTATAATTTTTTACAGGGCTATACTTCCACATCTAAGATTATCCAAGAATGCCGAATGTCCTACTTTAAGTTCCCAGCCATGGGAACATGGAAGGTAACAACAATGCCAACGTACTGGCTGCAGCAGGCACAACAGAATTCAATTGAATTTCCTACAAGAGATGGTGCCATCTGGCAGTATTTTTTTAAATTTTTTACAGGGCGATACTATTTAAGATTCTCCAAGAATGCTGGGTCTTCCTACCCTCATTTAGTTCCTGTGCATGAGGACCTCAAAGGTAACAACAAAGCCAACGCAATTGCTAAAGCAGGCACCACAGAAAATCAATTGAATTTCCTACAAGAGATTTTTTTTACAGGGCGATACTATTTAAGATTCTCCTGTGAATGATCTCCTATAAGGTAACAACAAAGCCAAGCACTCGCTAAAGCAGGCACCAGAGAAAATTCAGGGCTACACATACTACCTTAGATTCTTTAAGAATGCTGGGTGTCTCTGGAGTGGACATTAGCGAGAGACATTGGATGCTTACCCTCATTTAAGTTCCCGGCCATGATAACATCAAAGCAACAAAAAAGCCAACGCACTTGCTGAAGCAGGCACCACAGAAAATTTAATTGAATTCCTACATGAGACTATGGTTCCTCTACAGAGAGGACTCACAAAAGCTCCATTCATTATCAAAAGCAAGAGGAGTTAATAGACCACTTGTAAAGATACACAGGTAGATCTGGCTGACGTGGATATATGCAAAAACAAAATCCCAATGCACTTACTAAAGCAGGCACCACAGAAAATCAGCTGAATTTCTGCATAAGATTGCAGTTCCTTAACACAGAGAGGCAAACAATTTTCTCGCTCTATTCATAGTCAAAGGCAAGAGGGGTTAATGAAGCCACTTGAAGATATCAATCAGATCTGACAACACGTGTATACACAGTACAGGATTTGAATTAAGTTTAACTAGACTCCATAGCCAAGTACAAAAAGGCTCTGGGTGTTCACATTTTAGTTTTGAAGGCTTCCGAAGAATACCTCACAACGACTCTGTAAAAGTTTACAACTACAAAGAAGGAGAAACCACATGATTGGTAACCTAAGAAGATGAATTCTTGGACACCCAATTCAGTACAAAACATGTCCAACAAAACATGATTTGAGGCAAATTCACACACCTTCATAGGACTCTCATTTATGGTTGAGATATAACAAGCAGAAGCCTAAAATTACATGGCGAAGTAGGCAATATCGGTGTTATAAAAGGACCAAGTAGACGGTGAGTAACCAAACATAACTTAACTTCCTTGGATTGTACTCCTTTATGTCAAAAAAATTTGTTTGAGTACACCGAACATTTCATTTTTCTTATCTCTCTGTGAGATTTTATATGCAGATACGCTAGTGGAAGAAGAAGATGCTTTCAAATCAAAGCTCATTTCAATAGCATCTTCCAGCATCCATTTGGATTTGCACCTGCATACATATAAAGTACAACTTCATGCAGCAATTGTA
>QOCX01007300.1:0-10291 GCA_005959815.1 Sarcophaga bullata
TTATTTATCTTTAACTATTCCTCCATTAAAAATTATTATATTTAACCCTTGCTAAAAAGAATAATTTAAATAGAAAGATGTAGATTAAATATGATAATAATAATACTCCAATTATTATTATTGTCTTAGAAATGAAATTTTTTCTCTTGGAAATCTAATGCCTTTTTTATATCTTATCCAAGGTATCTGATTATCTTCTTTTTCTATTTATTTATTTATTAATTTGAATACAATTACTTATTATATTGTAATTATTGCAAGCTGATTAAGATAGATCTCATTGAGTCAAGTGTAGTCCGAACAGAATCAGAAGCTTTCTTGTGGAAAAAGCGTAACCTACGACCCTCTCAATCATATCTTTCCTTTTTCTTCCTTTTTTTTTTATATAAACTGTAAGCCGCATTTGTGAAAGATTCAAAGCGAAATGAGATTTTGTATCCTGACAGGAATTGCAAGGAAAAGATTTTAGTATCCTTGAAAGGAGTTCCAAGGAACATGAATTTAGTATCCTTGAAGGATTCAAGGAAATGATTTAGTATCTGAAATTAAATTTTTTTTTGTCCATATAATTAATTTAATTTTTGTCTTCTTTTATATATTTACTAGAGGAATAAGTAAATTCGTGCATGTATTTAAATGGAAAAATGCTTGCTTTCTATTACTTTAACAACAATAGTTTTTTATTCATTAGTTACAGACTTAGCCTCTGAAAAACCTATTATTTCCACTACTATTACGTTCTACCTTTTAATGGTCATTCATTGTGTAATGTTTGTTTACATTTGAATAGATCGCTTTGCTTTTTAACATACTTAGTTTTATACTCAACTTTTTCGGATCAGGTGCACGTACCATTGCAATGGATAATACTTTCGTATAGCACAAGCACATTTGTCTGAACTAATATGCATGCATGATATGTAATGTATAAATTTTACATACATATGTACATACATGTGCTTTTAAAAAATACTTCTTATTATCTTTGTTATTTCAACTCTACTTATTTATTTACTTTAGCATATATGTCTCATTGTGTAAATTTTTGCATAAGATCGTTAATTTAATTAATAACGGAGGCCTATCATCAGGGCTGCGAGTGGTAATTTTTGGAAGGAGTATACATTCGTATTTAAAAATTTATTTACTTTTTTATTTTTTTCTTTTTTTTTTAATACATTAGATTGTTGTTCGGCAATTTTAATTTTGAAATAATAATTTTACAAATACACATATGTATGTATATATGTATATGAAACAATTATACTGTCTCAAACAATTGAGTCAACTATAGTTTTTCAAGAAATGATAAAACCTAAATATGTACAGCTGAGACAAAAAAAAAATTAAGAACATGTATAACCAAAACGATTAAAACCAAATCAAACCAAAAAAACTGAAGAGATAAGCTCAAACAATTGTCCGTACAACTTAGATAGGGAGAAAGTTACCATTTAGTTTCATAACGATATTTTGAAATTTATGTTGTATTCACAAAATCTAAGAATTCTACGTTATTATCAAGATCATCAGTTCAATATATGACAGAACGGTAAGATAAGTACGCTAGTCGAGCAAATATGAAAAATTTATTTTTGTGGAGGAAAAATCGAATGGATGGCCTGTGCCAAGAAAAAGGATGAACTTTTATGTCATGATATAAAAATGAGTGCTATAAATTTGGAGACACGATTTGATTTTCGATTCCTTCACGATAATAATGCGTATCAGTAATCCAAGATAGTAGAAGAAATATTTCTATACAAAATTAAAGAAGTAATATATCACCATATAGTCTACAGATTCATTTATGATGGATTTTGGAAAACTAAAACTAGGAAGCACACAAAAATTTATAAGCAAATGATCAAAGATAACTTTGTTGCTGAAGGACTGGACTTTTCTATTATAAATCGTTTATACGAAGTTCCTGCAGACACAGGACATCAAACCAGTTTTTTAAATATCCATTGCTATACGAATAATTTTTGAACTACCGTTTCGAATTGATATGTATGTATGTATTTATGTAGCTATTATTATAAGTTAAAGTGAAATATCACATTACTGATTATGATCTGTACTTTGTTAAATGCCAACTCTTGAAAATTTTAAAAAACTATCATACTTTCAAATCCTTTGGCATCTGTAAGAAAATCAAAAAATCTTTTCCATCCCTGTATAAATTATGAATGAACGAGTACACAGTATCTATACACATATGTACTAATGTTGGACGGCATCATGGGCGTGAGAATAAATGCGCTTTGAATGTTTAGGTTGAATGCGAATAGATGAAAAGCCTGTGGGTTCATATAGAAACTGTGCATTATTTTAATGGTTAGTTGTTCTTTTGTTTCCGTTTCCCATTATGAAAAATCTGCATAATTTGTTAAAAATTATTGTTTGGCTAAATAATAGGATTAAAAAGGAGATTTTTGTACTCAGTCTTTAGCATGCCAAGATAAATAAAATTAAAAAAATAACTTATAATCTTTGTAAAAACAAAAAAAAAATTGATAAAAATAAATAAATAATAGTTAAATTCAATTTTATAAAACTTGTGAATAAACCTTTTAACAATTGCAAATGTAATGTTAATGCATTACATAAATTTATCTTCCAAATTGTATATACATATATATGTATGAGTATTTGATTATTTATATACATAGAGTATTCGAACAGTCATATTAATTAATTTAAAAAAACTAAATTCAACAAAGATAGCTCACTATTGGCACTGCAATCAGCATCATTTAAAATGCAATTAACTTTTTTCAAAATAAAAAACAAAGGTTCATGTATTTGAATACATTTCATTTTACTTCATATTTTATCTCTTATTTTTTTGCGTTCTATTTAACGAGTGAAAATTTAAATCGAACGATATGCGATCTATATTCAGCTGATGTACATATAATCACATTTAAAAATAATATTTAATTGAACACCGTTGAAATTCATACGTACATATGTCAAATTTATTAATTTAATCTATTGATGCGATCAAAATATATTTCTTATCTCATTTAATAAAGAATGAAAATTAAGAAAAGGCAAAATAAATAATCAATCATTTAAGATTGTTAACGTATGTAGTCTTGTAATTAAAGGTCCTATAAAATTGAATATAAAATAATTAATGTCATCAATAAACTGCAATTGTAGTGGAAAAATTGCGAACGCAAAAGTTATAATACCTCTTACTCAATTTTTTTTTAATTTTTGGAACAATTTGAACGCTGTTCTCTCCCTTTCCTAGACTGTACTTATGAATCCGTACGTATTACGTACATATTACGTGAAACAAAAGAAAAAAAAAATACATTTAAAACCTATTGTCATATATTTGCGCCTGTAAAATTTGAGAGAGTAATTTTTTTTCAACTTTGGTTTATGAAAAGTCGCTTTCACTTTGTTTATATTTCCTTTTAGAAGGACTTAAGTTTTGTGGGTAAGGGCATTATGCAATCCTTCTAAGCGTTGCATACCTATCTAAACACTCATATGACTATGCATATGTTTTTATTTACTTTTCTATAAAGTGTAATTTAAACTAAACATCCGTGTATGGTACTGCTTTTGATACCTAGGATATCCTTGCTAATTTCCTTCCGGTTATTAATACAATACCAGCAATAACAAGTAAGTTACTAAATGTTTCAGTCCTTTACATAATCTGCTTGCTACTAAGTTATTCTAAGATGAAGAGAAGCAAATGTTATATGCAATTTTATTACGGTTTTCATTTTTGAAAAAATAAAAAAAAATTTCGTATGAAGTGAAAAATACTCAAAAACTCTCTTCCTTTTCCAGATTTGAGTTTAGGAACTTTATGACTATCGGCACTACTTTATTTACTAAAAACTTTAAGACTCTGAGTTGAAATGTCGAAAAGATTTCCAACTTTGTGAAATGTATATCGATTAAGATTAAGCATTCCAGCTGGCTTAGTAAAAGAAAACAGCTTGCAAAAAAATCTTTTGCGCAATCGAAGTTGATGTTTCTCTTTTGGATATGATCTTACTCTTAAAATAATTCTCCATTATGATGGACTATTTATTAATACATTTTGAACTACAAAAAATGAATTCTATGCAAACACTAAACTTCATCTTTAAACAAAAGCTTATATTAAGTTCTGCGTGTCGATCAAAACGCTCTCTACAAAAATAAGAAATAATAAACGCTTCCACAAATACAAGTGACTTAGTAATCAATCAACTCATGAAGATAGTCGTGTAGTAAATTTTTAAAATAATAACGCGATTATAATACAAATAGACAACTTATGACTACTTCCAATGCAAAAAACTGCTAATAAAATTGGTATTATAATCCGCAACAACACAATCAACACAATTTTGTTATATCTTGGATATTAGCTCAAATAATTTATAATTTAATCGCTTTACAACTTTAATGAATATGTAATTCAATTAAGTATAGGATGGTTATATTGTCATAAAATTGAAAGTCATTTATTATGCATAACTTCAATTTGTGATGAACGAAAAATTGTCAACAAAATCCAATTATATTTTGTGATAGCCAACAGATGTTTACTCTCCACAGAAAAATACAATTTATGTAAGCATAAAAATTCTTATCCTCGGATAAAATTCACATAAGCAAGTGTTTTCATACACAGTTGCAAACATAAAGCATGTAATGTTCCGAGAATATGAGAACATAAGGTATAAATAACAAACAATTCCTTCAGCTGCAGGAAGGTATTTTTAAGAATCATTTAATTTAACCTAAAAGAATATTTAACAAAATCTATCGTATTATGCCTTTAAAAATTTGTTTTCAAACCAATTTATGTCTCTTCTAACTATGTACTCATAAAACTCATAGGAGAAAAAATCTCCTTCCGTAAAGTTCATTTTTATTTTATTTATTCATAATTTTTCATACTGCGCCATGTGAGTATGTTTCGGTTTATAGGATTTAGTTTAAATTACTATGGTCTAACGGTATAGTACTCGTAAGAGACCATTTCCGATTTATGTTTGATATATTTCCGTTATGCCATGATGTTGTACAATGTTGACGTTGTATTGGTGTTGCTTTCACTCACTTGGGCAAGTGTCAAACATGTGGTTTTGTTTTGGTACATAGTATTTTGGCCAAAATTAATGACCGCCTGCAAGTGAAAAACATTATTAAAGCTTCTCAGTTAACTCGTTGTTGATGTACACTCAGCAAAATATTTTAAAGGTCAGTTGAATTTTTATAATTTTTAGTTTATATTTTAAAAAAATAGATTCGAGAATATTATCACACATTCCACAACAAAAACCGCATTTTGTTTTCCATCCCTTTCTATGTCCGACTATCAATTATTATATTTCAGATTTATTATTGAAAATTATATGTGTAATAAACTGCACTGATAATTTGTATACGTACGTAACGTAATTGGTCAGGATTACAACCTAGTTACTCACACACACTTATGTTGGATGCGTTAATTCTTATACATGAGTGGTGGGACCTACAGTTTTAAGTCGAAACGGAAAGACAAATTTTTAAGAAACTTTTCATGCCAATTTAATTACTCTCAGAGTTCTTGTCAGAAATCTGCTGAAAGGAAGTCGCCAAAGAAATATTTTTTCATATATTTTTCATTTAGATATCTGACCGGGGATTAGAACCAAGGCCTCATGTCTAATAAGGCAACACACTACCTACTAGACCACGGCGACTTCAATTTGTATACTAGCCGCTATTTTTGTTATAAACACATTCGAGAACATGCGCTTAGATCAAAATAATATACGCATTATATATAAAGCGAATGTCGTAGTTTATTTTACAGATTTCTAAATATGCAAATAAAAAAAGAGTACTGTAATTTTTCTAATCCGTAATAAGCACAACATAAATAGTTCAATGTCTCAAAAAAAAAAAGCTTAACAAAATAAAATAAAATTTAAAAGAAATGTTTTATTTTATTAAATACAGTTTTAGATAATAATTTTTAAACCTGACAGATGCATAGCAGTCAGGATAACTATAATAATCATGCATTTACTAGAAAATATTTAAGCCAATATCATTAATGTTGAAAAGTAGTTATAACGAGATATCACGAGATATTACAATATTGGTTTACCAATTTCCATACATTATTATGTTTTGTCAACAAATCAACACCACTATTACAGTCGATACTTAAAATATATATTTTTCTTTAGTTTGTTAGATTTAAAAATTTGTGAGAATTCCAGAGTAAATTTATTATTCACGTTTATCAAATTCTTGCGATTTTTTTTCGATACAAAATTATGTTAATATTTTGTAAAGCATATGTGTTCATAATAATACAATACAATTCTAAATCAGTAAATGTAATAAATATATTCATACATATACTTTCCACTTATCCATTTGTAATAGGACATATATGAGCATTTGTGAGATCACAATACTGTGCTAAGAATATTGAACTACCGCAAAATCTAATTTCACATCACAAAAAAGGCATTTTTTCCCCATATATATATATACACATAATTATTTATTTCTTGATCTTTGTTTATATGTCAAATGTTGTTTATATTTCAAACCTGAAAAAAGAAAATTTTAAACAAAAAAAGGAAAACACTGAAACATTACTTCAAATTAAAATATGACAATAACAGCGGGTTACAAATTTTAATTATAATAATTTTAATAAAAGAAAAATTCAATAAATGTTTAATAGAACAAATAAATGTTTCATAGGAATATGTAATATACTCCCTTATTACCAATACTTAACATTCAAAATTGATATTTTATTTAAAATAAATAAAAAGTAGTATATTCGTTAGTTATAGTAGCGATAACAATAAGTGTATGAGTGAAAATTCTAAATTTTTTACCTTCTTCCGTAAAGGATTATCAGTTTTCTATTGGACAAACCTAAACAGCTTAAGTTTTTGGTACTGAACATTAATTGTTATTTATTATTAAGCAAATTTATTAATTATTAAGCAAATATTGTATGATTTAATTTTATCTTTTGATTATTTTACGATGCAATTTTGATTGAACTGAGTTTGATAAATGATTACATGTTTATGATTCTTTATTTACATCAAATTTAAAAATTGCAACAAGTTTAGTTTCAGTTATTCTGCAATAACTTATATGAAGATGTTTCGATGAAAGTGGCCAAACAATGTTCTTGTCACTTGCATCGCTTGTTAATTTTTGCATTGGCATAGTTTGTTACTTAACCCAATTTTATGTTTGTGATTAATTTATGCATTATGTCTGACGAAAGCATGCAATTCTATGTATAATCCACTTTTAAGCCCTTGCTGTTTCACAGTAATGACTTTATCATCAAACCACAGTTATTCCATGTTGTGTACTTTTCTTTGTTATATGTGCACATGTGGAAAAGTATCAAAACAGTATTTATTAACATTTATGAAGTATTAGGCAACAACAATGAATAAAATGACAGAAACCAATTTGAATTGGTTGATAATAAAAATAAGATCTAATAAAAGACTTCATTAATGAATAACAAAAATCTGATTTTAACCGCTTTTTTCACTGTTTGTGTGATTAAGACACTGAAACTTTTTACTAAATCTTTAGAAAACAATATTAATTTGTGAGACAAAGAAATATAATAAATTATTTCTTAAAATTCCTGTAACGTCAATTTATGGTTCGCCCCAAAAGTCTACCAGCAGCAGCCAAATAAGCACTTGTAAATGAAATAATAACAAATGTTTAACACTTGAACAGAAGTAAAAATGTCAGAGTGACAACAAAAACAACATGTTTCGAAATTAAACTTGTATTTAAGAAAAATAATACATATATCTATATAGATGTATATATGTGTGCATTTAAGTAGGGTAATATATATACTTACTATATATATATATTCATACTCTTCTACCATCGATTACAGTAAGATACATAAATACATATATGTACGTACATACATACGTTCCAACGTGTGAACAATGTTTTATATTTCTTGTCGTTGTCCTTAAGAAATAGAGATATTATTTAAGGAAAAGTTTTCATTTTTCTTTTTATTTGTTGACTTTGTGACGACAACAAAGGAAAATCAATTTAGGCGGCTTTTACGGCCAATAAAATAATGAAGAAAAAATGTCAAGAAGGCAAAGAAATAAAATAAAAATGTAAGAGAATCAAACACTTTTTTAACTTTTTCCTCTATCACAAAAAGACGAAGAAGAAAAAATGAAAAAATGACTCAAAGTATAAAAATATTTCTGTATTTATAAAAACCAGCAAACAGTGAAATCAACTTTTAAAAGCTCCCGAGAGTATGAAAATAAATATTAGAAGGCATCATAAGTGCCACAATTGCTGTAATATTAAAAGGCTCTACGGCTGTGTACAATCTTTTCTACGCACTCACACACATAAATATTTCTATGGAATCGCATTCACAATACGTATTGTCTACATTCGTGTGCGTTATGAGAGTCAACTGAATTTTAGGTCTCAATTTTTTAAATCAGAACAAACTTTCTTTTCATCTCTTTCTACGAATAGATGCGATTGCGATAGCAATTTTTAACGGTGATTGACATTCGAACAAACATTTGATTTCAATGAGCAGCAAAAAGTCAAAGTCTCCTTCCACTTAATGTCTATTGCATAAATGGTAATGTCGAGATTGATATGATATTGATATTTATAAAAGTATGCGAGTGCTTATATGTATGTGTATTCATATGTAACAGTCATGCTGTCTTGGTCTCAATGTTCTCATAATTTCTGACAATTATAAGCATTATTGTGAAGCCTTATAACATAACTAATTATAATTTTATATTTTTTCATTTATATTAATGATTGATTCAAGGCCATCCAATAAGAAAGTTAATTTTATAATTATTTTTAACTAGTGTCAGAAGTATGTTTTAAATCCAATGTTTATCGAGCTACAAATTAGTTCTCAAATATTTGAGTGCTTGCCTTTATTTATTTAGAAATATCCATATTTAGAAAATAACCATTTTTTGCTAAAAGTACCTTTCTAAATATTAATTTTAAAAACGTAAAAAATTGAATTATCTGCTAAATAAATTAATTTCGATTAGTGTCGGCCTTGCTAACAAAATAGATTTGTTCAATTGGCGACTCTATACTAAATTTACTAAATTCTGTAGTTAAATGGTTTTTATTAAATGCCTCATTTCGGCTATTAATCTCACACCTGTTGTTAGAATATGTGTTCGAATCTATTTGCTAGAATACGATATTACACAGCACAGTTCTGTCGTTTGATATTTATTTTTCAATTTTAAATATAAGGTCTGGTTGTATAATCTTAAAGGTTTAAGAAGTATATTTAGGTATCAAACGACGTCGTTATGGGATGCGATAAAATCCATCATTAAAAGACAAATTTATTGGCTTATTACGCACTCATGAATAATACGGCATTTCCATGATTTGTTTGACCGGTGTAATCCCATACAGTATTTCTGTTTGGTTTTCTTAATCAGAATGAAATTGTAATCGACGGTGATTAAAAAGGCGAGCGTCATTGTCATTACGCACAGACCACTTATAACAGAAGCACCGCATCAGATAGTATTTTGTTTAAAATATTGGCAAATGTCTTTCTGATAGTAGAGGACAGTATTGTTGTATAATTTTTACAAACTAACAAATTACCACATTTAATTCTTCGTTAAGGATTTACCAATTTAATGATTGTTGACAGCCTTTTTTTTTTTTTTTAAATATTTAAATTGCCACTTTTTTTGTCATGTGCAGATATTTCATAATTTATTTTTTTCAAGACTTTAGGCATTATTCACAATTTTTTAATATGACGTACAGGGGAAACATTTTCTACTTAAATGCACGCAGAAACACAAAATTTGAATGGCACTGTACCTCATTCCTTACGACAAGAACGAAAATTGTTTCCCCCTTTTAAAGCTACATCCACTTGAATGTATGCAAGTGTAAAGCTGAGTATAATATTGAATTATTACGAGCATGGGAGTGTCAGTACAATATATCCTGTAGATATCACACTTTGCATTGAGCAGTGTATTGCATTTTGGTGTACACTTTACAAAATTGTGTCCATGTATGTGCTGATTACAAAAGTCTTATTGATTTTTGCGTAAATGACCAGCTATTGGGAACATAAATTGCAACAAATTATTTTCGGTCACTGAGTCTACATTTGCGTCCATGCATCTAAAGATGTATGTAGCTTTATTTTCATCAGGTTTCGTAAATTGTTTATACGTTCATATGCATACAGACAGTTTGATATGGG
>QOCX01007302.1:0-10290 GCA_005959815.1 Sarcophaga bullata
GCATGGTATATAGAACACCGGTAAGTGGTTTTAATTTATACAAACCAAGCTTTATTTTCTTTATTTTATCTCCATTTGTTTTTAGGATATTCAAAAAGCTTTCTTCCTTTTGCTGTTGGTGATCTTAATTGGCGAATTCTTTAGTGCGCCTGCTGTCACCTTGGCTGATTCGGCGGTTATTACTTTGTTAGGCGATGATGCCGACAAGTATGGTCATCAACGTATGTTTGGCTCTTTGGGCTGGGGCATATCTATGTTTGTAGTGGGCATTGTTTTGGATCACTCTACCTCGTTTTCTCATCATCCCTGTGGTGCTGGCCATATGGAAAAGAATTATAACGTTTGCTTTACCATCTTTACTGTGTTAATGACTGGCGCTATTGTCTGCGCCTCTCGGATTACTTTCAAGTATGAGCCTATAGAATTGGATACTCAACCCGCTGAAGATGTCATAGATCCTAACAAAAAAGCCGAGGAAGAGTCCATGAATCAATTGGCGGCACAATTGAATTTGCCCTCCTTGGCGGTGGGTGCAGGTTCAGCAGGTCCTAGCTTGACAACACCACATCCTAAGCCTCATATAGGTGCCGAATCGAAAATGTTTGCCCAGACCACTAAAGAACTGCCCGAATGGATGGCAGTTTTTGCGTATTTTAAGGATATCAAGACCGCTTCATTCTTATTTGTAGCCTGGTTTATGGGCTTCGGTATTGGTTTGATTTTCACTTTTCTGTTCTGGCATTTGCAAGATTTCAATGGCACACCCACGCTATTTGGTGTAGCCTCAGTTATTAATCATGTTTCCGAGATATTTGCCTATTTCTTTAGTTTCCGTTTGATTACTCAAATTGGTCACGTTAAAGTTTTATGTTTGGGCTTGATAGGCAATGTCTTACGTTTCCTATACATTTCCTATCTCACCAATCCCTGGATGGTATTACCATTTGAACTGATGCAAGGTATAACACACGCTGCCGTTTGGGCTGCCTCTTGTTCGTACATAGCCCATAATACTCCCAAGCATTTAAGGGCTTCTGGTCAGGGTGTTCTGCAAGGTATCCACCATGGCTTGGGACGAGGCTGTGGTGCTATTATAGGCGGCATGTTTGTAACATCTTATGGCACTACGAAAACCTTCCGTTGGTATGGCATCTGTTGTCTATTCGTTTTGGCTCTCTTCATATTTGTTAACTTTTATCGTAAAGAGCAAGGTTTTATATCCGATATACCGGTAACAGAAGATCCTCATCAGGTAAGCTCTAGACTCGTGAAAATAAAACAAACAAGCAAAAAATTGGTTTTTAATTGCTTTTAATTAACAGGTGGCTGAAGAGACTTCACATTTGGCACCCCATGGAGTTCCCAGCAATCCTATACCTCGCGCTTTGTCCAATACGCGTCTGAATGAAATGAATCCAAATGGCTCGACTGGCAATACTTATGGCACTTATCAGACCAGTGGCGGTAAATTTAGTATACCCGGTGGCAGTAATCCATTTGGTAAGCACAATAAAAGTATTAAACACAGGTATTTAAAACACCAATTTTTTTTTAAAGTTATATAAAAACCGTATACCTTATTATGTTATTATTGTTGTTACAAAAAAATAAAACCGTTATCATGACTATTTTTGGATAACAATTTTCAATTCATCAGTAGTAGCTTAAGGGAAAAACAATAAGGATTAGAAACGTTTCTTAGAGAAAACAAAAAAAAACAAACAAAAAATTCAAAGCTTTTAAAATTTTTAAAAAAATTAAAAGAAAACTTTCCAAGCTTTTCATTAATAATCTTGTATTTTATATTTGAGAAGCTTTCCGTTAGAAAGAAAAAGGTTTCTTTGGTTTAATTATTTCAATCTAAATGAAAAATTTCGAAAGCTTAAAAGCTTGCTTATTACAAAGAAGTTTTGTAAATAAGCTATTATCCCGAAAGGCATAAAAAAAATTTAAGAGTCATTCTAAACCATTAAAAAAAAAAACACAAATCATAGTAGAAGTTACAAAAGAAATTCATTTAAAAATTAATTAATTGGGAGAATAATAATCTCTTCAAAACAAAGTAATAGTTTTCTTTCAAGTTCGATTGGAACTATATTTTCACTATGTAAATGTACGTATATGCAGCCATGATGACCTTACAACCAAAAAACATTGTTGAATTTTGGAATATTTTTATTTATTTCTCAGTTCCCTGGGGTAAAAGGACACCAACCGATACAATTTCCATTCGGTATTCTCTAAAGCACGGGTAATTGAAAGACATTAATAATTAAGTAGTCAATATGGATATACAGATCAGTGTACCTAGGAATTTTATATGATCATATGCAGCTTCTATACTGCCATGGTCTTGTGACCTGTTTCTTTGTCGTCTTAGCAAATTTTTGTTTTGTTTCGCTAACATGGTTGGTGGTAGTCAGTTAGGGATAGTAAATCAGCGACTAAGATGAGTCATCAAACCAAGTTTGATGGTCATTTTTCTCTAAATCTAACCACCAAACTGCAGCCTGTAAGATTCAGTTCATTTGATTATAAAGTCGCATAGAGAGTATACGATCTTAGCATTGATACCTTAGTTTAGTGAGGCCGTGGTTTAAATCTCAGTCTAGACGTCTCGAACAAAATATGAAAAAATATTTCTTTGCGACTATCAGCCGATTTCTGGCAAAAACTCGGAAAGTAAAGTTTGAAGTTCACTTGAAACTGTAAGTCTCGTCACTGATGATAGCACAACATAGGTGGCCTGAAGGATTGTAATGGCCAATTAAGTAAGTAAGTATATAAGTCCAAGATAGTATAGTTGTGACAGCTAATCCGTCGATAAAATGCGTAACAAATTGAGGGTTCTACCTTCTGAATAATTCTAGAATTCGAGTAAAGTTGGATCTTTCCCTGACATTATTAATGTGACGTTGTCTGCGTAGGCGATGATCATGCAGGATGTTACTTCCATGGCTTTTAATAGCACAGATGGAATAATATCAAGTTATCTCGTGGTATTAATAATCGACTCCGGCTTAACATTTTTAAAAGCCGTTAGAGTTTATTCCTTGTAGTGAATATATATTTTTCTATGTGGCTAACTAATCGACGTAGCTTAGGTTCGGTAGGTTACTCTTCCTATATCTAATACCCTATTCTGTCCATACCTAATATAGATCTCAATGATTCATCCAAACATCGTAAGCAAATTAGGATACCTAGATGGCTCTAAAAGACTCGTGAGATTGCTTCTCACACTATTCCCTTGGGAATTAAGACAATCTTGTCAACTGTCTAGTTCAAAGAAACATAAACATGCCCTGAAAATTATCCTAAGACCCAGTATCAGTATATCGATGGTCATCTTAAATCTGCTGGTATAATTGCATTATGACCCGGAGATTTGAAAGTAATATTTATTATACACTCAGAAAAATTCTAATGTGAATTAAGAAAAATAAAATTTTGAAAAAAAAAAAAATTCAAAATTTTGCTATTAAAGCTGTAAGGAAATCTTCATAATTTCTTAAAAAGGATATACTTCCTGTCGAGCATGGAAAGAATATTACAATCACACTGTTTCACACACAGTGTAATTATAAATTTAATTTAGTTTTTATAGTTAATTTTAAAGTTGTTCAATAATTTATAAATTAAATAAATTTTTAGTCGAAATGTTAATTTAAAAACAAATTTAGTTTTAATAAACATTAAACTTAATTGTTATAAGAATTTAGTTCAAATGAAATAGAACAAATTAAAGCGTATATAAATATATATTGTATAAGAAGTGAGGTTATGTCCACCACATAACTAAACAAATCCCTGCTACTCCTTACTACTTTGCAAAGCTTAGTTGGATTTATTTTTTGGAAGAAAAAAAAAACAAAAACAAACAAACAAAGAATTCTACATGCATAATATACTCAACACTGAGCGCAATAAATAATTTAATTTGCAATATTTATAAAGTAATAAGAGAGAACAAACAACCAAAATGTAATAATGGAAACAATCACCAAAAATACCTTATGTACAGTATACAACAAAATTAATAACACATTATGGAAATACACACTAGGAAAAAGGATTACAATAAACACCATACTTTATAAATATTTTATAATAAATTTAATAGAAATATACTATATAGAGAGAGAGAGAGGAAATAAAGAAAGAATAAAATAAAATATAATAAAATAAAATAAAATAAGAAGTAATCAAGAAGAATGAAAAATCGAAAGAGCAACACTTAAAACATATCGTTAAAATTGGCCTATAAAACTGAAAGAAACAAAAAAAAAAGAGTTGAAAATATTTTATTTAAGAATTTTTTCTAAGTTGCCTATATTGCAATCAAAATTCTATTTATTTAATTGTATTTATTTTTTGTTTTTTTTTAGTTTAAGACAACATTATAAGCATTATAAATTAAACTATAAAATATTTATAAATTTACAATTTATTTATAATTAATATTAATTAAATATTGTTGTGTATAGTTTAGTTTTAATTCAAGAAAAAAATTCAAAAAAAAAAACTTGAAAATAAAAATATTAATTTAAAATCATCTACACTTAGAAGCAAAAGTTTACACATGCAAAGTTTATTTACTTATTCAATTGACCTTATCAACCAGTTTCTCGGGGTTTGGCCTGCACTTTCTAGAGCTTTCTAGAGCTTTAGTTTCGTCGTTTTGCCTTGCTGTTGGCAAGAGCAATCCTAATATTGATTTCCAGACTAACATCATTTTCGCTTGTAACGGCAGTGATCAAATAAGTAAATCCATGGGAAACGCCGAAGAAGTTGTTATTGGATGTAACCTAACATTAGAGTCCCCGTACGTTCCTACTTGCCGTAACATACATTCGTTTTGGCAGACGCCCGTTCTATTGTCTAAAGACAGCAATATCATCTACTCGGTAAGCCAAATTATGTCCTCGACGTATGCAAGCAACTTTTGTAGAAAAAATGCCAATGCCATAAATGCCCACTTTTCACAGAAAACTCTTGATGACAAAGTTGAAGCAGTTGCCTTGTCTGACACCTTACAGCTATCAAAAGATATGGAGAAGTTCTTTGCCACTTCGACGCGCCTGTAGAAGTTGATCTGGGGTAAAAATGTGATTTCCTATCAGTGTATTGCATGCTGTTTTATTATTCATGGCTATCTGGTTGACGATGATGGACTTAACAGGTCTAAAGCCCCACTATTAAGTTCTAACCAGTCCCTTAGCGAGTGGAATCAACCGTTCACACATTAGGTTCGTTAGAACCTTACATGCGATAAGGAGAAGACCAGTGTAGTTGACGCATAGCAGGAGAAGAAAAAGGAAACTGAGTTTCCAATCGTTGGGTATATTTTGCAAATAAGCTGGTGTATAAATTTTTGGTCTTTAACGAATCAGCGTGGCAGGTGACAAGACTTGTTTCTAACTTGTCACGGCTGAGCGATGAAATCTCGATTCCGTCATCATTGATTTGGGGGAATCGCCTCGTAGTAGCCTAGAGAAGTGTTGCCATCATAACCTCAACACCCTTGGCGAAGATGTAACGTGCTCCCGACTTCAAACTCTTGGTCAGCCGCTTGACTCCTTTTGTAAAAGTTTTGAGCATCATACCTACTTCTACACAATTCTATTTTATTGCGTTGTCGCATTTTCTGCTCTCTCTTAAATGGTACTGCTCCCCTTCTTTAAAAAATGGCATACGTAGCGCCAAATTGCAATGTACACAGCGTTTTTCACAGCAGAGCCTCGCGTCGACGTTCATCATACCAGCGGTAGGAAGGGCGGTCGAAACTAGGGCAGGCCACCAAAATCATTAAGATAAAATCCCATGTTTGCTCTCTTAAATTTTGCAAACATTTAAAGTAAAATTATAAACAAATTAAATGCAAAACATTGTTAGCGTATGTAAATTTTTGCAACTAAGTGTAAACAAATGCAAAAAATTCATAATAAATCATATAAAAAATAATAACTATTTGTAATATAAGTATTAAAACAATAACAAAAATGAAATATATTTTCAAAAATATATTTTTCAAATATAAACAATATGGTCCATAAAGATTTATAATAAAATATTAAAAAATAATAAAAAAATAAAAAGAATTTAAATATAAAACAAATAAATAAGAAAAAAATAAATAAATAATAATAGAAATTATAAATATAAATTACATATACACACACATAAAGTATAATAACAAAAAAAATGTAGAAAACAATCATCAATTAATAGACAAAAAAAATCACAAAATTTTGGTTGCTTATCTCACACTGTTCGAAAGTGTGTTCCAAAAAAAGAAAAGCTTAAATTTGCTATGAACCCGGTTAAACCTTTAAATAATTGGAGTAATTTTTTTTTTTTTAAATTAAACGTCCATTTTAGATTAAATTTTATAATCGAAACTATTTTGTATAAATATCCACCTTTAAATGAACTTTTGAAAGCGACTTAAGTCCAAGGATTAAATCTTAATTAGAAAATTCAAACGGTGAGAGAGAGGCATTTAACTTACAAATCACGAAATAGGAACTCATTTACAAACTGCCAGGCCAACCTAGGACCGTTTCTGGTTCAACGGTGAAACCTGAATTCACCACCTTCTTTCAATATTCTTTACACAAACTTTTTCAAAAACGGGGGGTAATACCCGCTCATTGAATTCTTAGCGAATTTATTGTACAATTGAGATTCCCTCGGGTTTCTATCTTATATCGAAAGATTAGGCATTCGAAAGACAGCTTCAGGAGCTGTGGGTTTGAGTAAGAAAAAGAGACTATTTTGCACTCCACGTATTAATCTCAATGACTTGATTGTGCCAAGAAGAGCAGGTTCTTAACCTAACATTTTTTGCCACTTTTGACTGTACTCTTCAATATAAATTTTGTTGTTGTAACAAGATTTATTCTAGGTGGTTTGCTTTAGGGATAGGGTTTGGATATGAACTGCGGTATGGCAATAGACCTAAAGGGTTGTACTTCAAGGAAGGCCAGTTATCTAACCAAACCTAATCTAGAATCTAACACTCAACGTATCCAGAACGAAATTAATGCTGGCTATATATCATAATATATCTCTCCAATTTTTGGGATCCCATGATTGAGTACTAGCAAGATATTGTATACGCTTAGCGATTTATTGTTTCGTCTTAGGAACCAATTTTTTCTAACAATTTCTTTGCTTTTGAAATATTTTTTTTTCTATTTTAAACAAAAAACCCTCATTTTTTTATTTAATTTTTGTTTTTTTTTTTAATTAATTTTCTTTATTTAATTTTTTTCTTATGAAAACACTTTAAAAACGTTGACGTGGTCCATTGAAATTTGGTTGAATAGGCCTTTGAGGTGGTAATCTGTCTGGTCTGGGACGATTTAATCCATTAGGGCTGCGTTGTGCTGTTACCAGTTGAGAGGCCCAATGCCAAGCAAGCAAAAGCAATGAAAATTAAATGTTTTAAGAATTGCATCTTCCGCTTTTAGGTGTCGATTCTTTTTCTATAGTTTTCTATGAAAGACTGATGATGTTTCAATAAAAATCTGCTGCTATTTATACCAATAAACTGAGTAAAATTGCAAAGTCTTATCAGTTGTTTTTAAGTCCACAGTCTTTTTTGGTATTTTACCTTTTCATGTTTTGCTGGAATCATATTTAAACAATGGAGGGGATTTTTTAAAACGTTTTTTTTTTTATAAACATAAATAAAACGCATATTCTGAAGTTATCTTTTAAAAAAAAAGAAAAGATTCCAAAGTTGATTTAATAATTGGAAAATCCCCAATTAAGATGAATCTGAACTCTATTGCAGTCTGCTGTAAAAGCAATTGTAATCTTAGCGTGCAAAGCATTACAAAAGTCAATCGAGCTTTGTCCATTACACTCGTATATAACGATAGATCACAAGCAATTTAAAACTTTACCGAGCCGACCTGACACTAGCCATTCGTTGGAATTTAACACAGTTACAGTTATCTGCACTGTGCTAGTAAACATCAGCAAAGACACACAGTCTTCCAGATGATAATTTTGACCATCTAGTAAGATCACCTTCATCCTTATACAGACAGTGACTAAAGAAGACATGAAACGTAAGTCAAAAACAAAGTCAGTGGCTAAGTCTTAATTGTCATGGTGCTATTAAAGCATGTTGTATGAGATATTCTAAGCTGATGGGGACTATTCTCAAGCTGAATAGGTTTGAGATAATGTAAGCTTTTGTTGGGAATTTATAATAGGAAGAATCATGCATTGAGTTATGCATCAGACTATCTAGGAGTAGCCTGAGGATAGTAACTAGTGCTTTAACCGAATACTCTAGAATGAAAGAACACTTGTTTAGAACAGGTGCTGAGGAAAAATAAACATAAAAACACCTATTTGAGAGCACTTCGTCGTTAATGCACCTCGAGCAGGAATTACCTGAGTACGTATCAAGTACTAGCCAGGCAATTATCTCTACTAACACCGAACAACTGTGCAAGGTTTGTCAGAGCAACAGCATTATGAGAGACGTTATAGAGATATCCTACAGCGATTGAGTGCAAAACAATACAGGCCAGAATAATAATAGCACGTCCTGTCATTGGTTTTTTTGGAAAAACAAAGATGCAGAACGGTGACAGTGATGGAATGTAGTAAAAATTATGGACTACGTGATGAACCGAATACTCATGTGAGGTTGGTAGGCAAGCTGAATATTTTTACGATAGAAATCTTATATTAATGTGCACCTATAGGTGCAATGGTAGAAAAGAAAACAAGTTTTTGAATTCAAATTTAAAATTTCAATAAAATTTTATAGAAAATATACCACGGATTACAGAGAACGGCATTTAATAAATTCAATTTCCGTCCGTTAAAAGGTTAAGAAAAGCTTTATACGAACTGATTTTTTTTTTAATTAATTTTTAGGATATTATTCCCCCAATATTATTTAAAGGTTTATCTGAGCTGCTGTAAACCTCATATCATAAACATATGCACATACATATAAAATAAAATAAGACATACACATACATAATGCATACATACCAACATACCTTAGTATTGTACCTTTTAAGATATACTATTTACATGCATTAACTTATATAGTCATACGTATAATTAAAAGAAGAAAATAAACGTACATAGAAAATTACGCTCATATACATACATATATAACACTTATAAACAAACATACATTCATATGTATAAGAATAAAGCATAGTCATAAAACATAAATTTAAATGCATACATGCATATATACATACATTAATATATAAGATATAATTACATAAAGTACATAAGGCATACCAAAGATTATAATATGATGATAATACATACTATATAATCATATAAATATACATAAATACATACATATGTACAATTATTTAAATACACGGGGACAAAAAAAATGTTACTAAATTGTATTTCATAGTAAAAGATAGGAAATGGCATGTTTTTAAGATTATATTCAAAGAAAAATTGTTCATTCTTAAACATTTTTAAAATTTTCTTTAAGTTTAATATATTTTCGAAATTTCGAACATGGAAATTGTAAAGTAAAACAGAAAAAAATTGCTCGAACTAACTATAAAGTTAATCATTTTTCTAAAAATCACAGTTTTAGTTAATATTCGAAATTTCGAACTTATGTTCGAAAATTTTTTAAACGTGTTACACTGCTTTCGGGAGACTTTAGAAATGAAATAATTATAGTTTTACTTAAATTTTCAAATATTTGCATTGTTTTAGAGGTTTCGAGTATAAAAATTTTCGATTACAACCTAAGTTTTTGTGTTCAGCGAATTTAATAATCTAATTTTATTGAATTGCCTTATTTTGAACAATGTTCAATGTTTGAAATTCAATTCCATAACATTTTCAACAGCCAATAGAAAAAAATATGTGCGTTCATGTTCGAAGTATGTAT
This sequence comes from Sarcophaga bullata, assembly GCA_005959815.1. Classification (NCBI taxonomy): domain Eukaryota; kingdom Metazoa; phylum Arthropoda; class Insecta; order Diptera; family Sarcophagidae; genus Sarcophaga; species Sarcophaga bullata. The sequence goes on from QOCX01007302.1 coordinate 9,905, forward strand.
GTTCATATTCGAAGTTTCGAACATGAAGATTTTAAATAAAAGACTAAAATGTAATTTACTTATTATTAATTTTAGTGTATTACTTCATTTTCAACAATGTTCGAACTTTCGAAATTAAATTCGAAAATTAATTTCGCATAATTTCTAAAACTGTACAATAGCATATAATCTTAAGTTATTAAATAAATAATTTTTGTTTAATAATTTCTTCTTTTTTTGTGCACATTTCGAATTTTCGAACAAGGAAATTTTCAAAAAAATTTTATAATTTTATGAGATTTAAGTAAATAATCATTTATTTCACTGAGAAAATATATTTAGAGTTAAGTTCGAAATTTCGAAATTAAGTTCGAAAAATTTTTAAGACTACCAAAATGTTTTTTTTT
>QOCX01007305.1:0-10287 GCA_005959815.1 Sarcophaga bullata
GATTCATAAAAAAATTTTCATTGCATTCCCTAATAGAATGCATTCCTCTGTTAGCACAATACTTAAAACAATAAACTGCAGAGAAGTAATATAAAATTCATGAGATATTCGGTATGTTTAAGTAAGAATTGTATATTCGACTGAGTATTTTATAGGAATATTCTTTGCATAATTACTCATTACAACCCTTCAGTTAAGAGTACAGCTTAGTTTCTCAGATCACATAACTTGTGTGTGTTAATTCTATACATGAGTGGTGAGACCTACAGTTTAAAAGCGGCTCCGAACAACAGTTTTTTTTTTTTTTTAAGAAACTTTTCAGAAGAAATAATTTTTCGTATTTAATTTATTTCGAGATGTCTGAGCTGGGGTTTGAACCGTTGCCTCACGTCTTATAAGCAGTAGCAATATTAGGGGAAACCTATACGTTCTCACATACTTTCAACCATGGTGACGTTATAAACCTAATTGATTCCATTAATAAGACACGTCAAAAGATGCTGTGTATTCTGTAAAACGTGATGTCTGTCCACAAGAGTTCCATCTACCTCAGCGTCCTTTTATGCAAATAAAGGGAGATGAAAGTACCTCGTTGGAAGTACAGTTGATTTGTGGGATCAATAATTTTTACGAAATGCCAGAAATGTGATGATTCCTATACATGAGTGTCGGGGGACCTACATTTTTAAGATGTGTGTGAAGTTAAATTCGAATTTGAAAATCCAAGACGCAATCCATAAATTTTAGCAACGCCAAATTTAGCGTTAACAGAGCAATATTTTCTCTTAACAGAGCAAAATTTGCACTCAACAGAGCACTGTTAACTGTTTAACAGTAAAAATAAGACTATTGGCATGAAGTTTAATTCTCATTATGATCATTATTATTTGTAAACAATAATGTTGAAANCCGTGGCCTTATGTCTAATAAGCTAACGCTCTACCTACTAGACAACGGCTATCAGGGATTAGTAGAGTTTAATGTTTCAGTCTAAAATTATTTCAAATGCAACAGTAAAAGCAGTAAGGTAATGAGACTCTTTTTAGAGTCTTTTTAGACGGCACAAATATTACAAATTTTAATTCATTTTCATTCACTCATGCGCTCTCCTCCAACTGAGTAGAGAATTCACTCAAGAGTGAAGTTATAAAAGGTTTCATATTATGAACGATGTTTGATTGATAATTACATGTCATCTACTAAACCCCCTTTTAAGAGTCAAAGTGCCATAAAAAACCGAATGAAATATGAGAACACCTACCGCATCGATGGTAAACAAACATGAAAAACAATGTTAATTGTGAAACGTTCCAATACAAAAACAACGTAATTACAATCTAAAGTGAATAAAGTCTTTATTGAAAATTGTATCAAATTTATTGTTCGTATTAGGTTACCAAAATAATTCAAAAATATTGAATGTTATGCGGACCCCCTCCAATATTAAACATTTACAAAGAAATTCTTTTGGTTTTTAAATTACCCCAATTTAGTTTTACGAGGTTACTTAATTCTTTTCAAATATTTTACTTTTTTTTTATTTTATTATTATCGTATTTCTTTTGTCTAGAAACCAATTAACAATTGTTAATCAGCTTTGGCGTACATACATACACGTATGTGCACTCAAGCCTAACTGCAGAATTAAAGGGAAAAACTCATCATAATTGTGGTGTTTTGGGTGTTCAGTCTTGCATTAAATTTGATAAATGGGGCACCCTTTTTTCTCTTAATGCTCTTTGCTCTAATCTTTTAGTGTTTTTTTTTGGCTTTTAAGAAAATTACTTTCATTTGTAATGGTTTTTCATTTCTTTTAATGAAATGAACGAATTTTGTTGTAGTGAAAATACTTGCAAAACACTTAGGAAACCACAGTATTTACATAAATTTACTTTCAAAGTTTACAAACTGACTGAAAGACAGATTCATTGACAAACAGACAAATAGAGCAAGAATACATGGACATTAATGCACTCTGATGGTAGCGATGTATGTCTGTTTACCTTGCAATATCATATTCATTATCATCATCAACTCATCAATAACAACAACATTAACATCGTTTAATTGCTTTCATCAGAGTGCTTTGTATGTATGATGAGTTGTATCTCATCACTCATCATTTATTAGCAGCAATGGCAACGACAAAAACAGGAACAGCAGCAGTTGCTTCTTTTAGTAGCTAAACATAAATGATTTTATACGTTTGCATAAGTATTGCCCTCAGCCACATCTATGCATGTGTGTCATACTCTAGGCAATATTTCCATAACTTTTCTGCTTTCAAAACATTTATGCCTCAATGAAATACAAACTTTTGTTCGATCGGGAAGTGCCAACCCAAGGTACGCTTAGAGTGTTTATTCTTCGTATGATTGAAATCGAAAGAGAATCGAAAGTTTTCATGCCTAACTTTTGTATTCAATGCCATAACATCACGGTTATTTTAAATGGAAAATAATTTCAACCTTTCTCTTCATTTGAGTATAAAATACTGGCATGAATGGGCTTTTGATAAGAAAAAAAAAAAGTGAAAATTAAAAGAATCCGCAATAAATGTGGAATTTGTTCAAGCCATTTTAGGCTTGACAACTTTGTCGTGTTAATAATTTACATGTGCTTGTACAAATAAATAGAATAAAAAAATGAAATTTAGATTCTGCTGTCTTTGAGGCATTCCTTTATGCATCATACAATATCTGCCTTCCGAAATAGAGGCTGCTAACAGGCTGCCATGCCTATTAAATTAAATTTCTTTTAACAGAAAATCAGTTTTTAAAAATATTCCCCAACAACATACATACCATAATTGGCTATTACAACCCTTCAGTCAGGATTACGACTAGTTTCTCACACCACTTACGTTAAGTGTGTTTATTTTATACATGAGTGGCGGAACGTACAGTTTAAATCGACTTCGAACGACAGATTTTGTTTGATAAATCTTTTCATGGCAATTATATTTACTCTCAGAGTTTTTGCCAGAAATCTGCTGAGAGGAAGCCGCTGAAGAAATATTTTTTTTCATATTTCGTTTTTGATACCAGATCGGAAATTCGAACCCTGGCCTTTCGTCTAATAAGCCAACACAATACTTACTACACTACGGCGACTTCAGTCAAACAGCTAATTTTAATTATTGTAGTTGCCGTAGTCTAGTTGACAATGTGTTGCCTTATTAGACGTGAGGCCATGAGTCCAAATCCTCATCAGACATCTCCAACAAAATGAAGTTCAAAAAGAAACAAAATATTTCTTTGACCACTTACTCTCAGCAGATTTCTGGCAAAAATTTTGGGAGTGATAAAAAAATTGCAATGAAATAAATGTTCTTTCAAAGAAAATCTGTCATTCGGAGTTCGACTTTAAACTGTAGGACTCCTGCCTCTGATGTATTATTTTAGCATACACCCAGCATAAGTATTGTGAGAAGCTAAATAGTAACCTTGACTCAAGGGTTGTAATGACCACTTTTATATGTATGTTATGTATTCTTAAGTCATTTTTGTTCTAATTTGTATTTTTAAACGCTCAGAAAATAAAATTTCTTTTTGACCGGGAAATACAAATTTCATGCATTTTAGTGTTCAAAACATTTTTAAAGAAAAATTTCAACAGAATGTCGGATACTAATACAAGACTGCTTGTATAATCTTGAAAGTTTACTTATTTATTTATTATTAAGTAGAATACAAATTACAAGTTATATAGTATAACCTTATGCTCGGTATAGTGTAACATAGTCTCTAGTTGGAAACAAACCTACGACCCTTACTCTAATAATTTAGCACAGGAAACACTAGACTTAAAGAGCACTTAGTTTTGCAGCTTCTGCGACTTTAGAAGAAAGAAAAATTGTAAAGCATACATTACAGACAAGCTTTAGGTTACAGTAAGGCAAGTATTTACAATAGACTTCTAACCAATATCTTTCAGTGATTTGTTACCTAAAGCTGGATTCACCCGTGGTTTCGGAACAAAATGTTTGTTCCTAAACAATTTTAATTTTTTGAAAGTTTGTTGTGAAACGATTCCTCCACTTCGAACAATTGTTCTGGAAAAGCAGGGCTACCATATTTCATTCAATTTTGCTAATAAAATTGTAGTATCTGGCAGCACTGTTCAATTGTTTCGGAACAAAAATTAAAATTAAACCAATTCAAGCTGAAATTGTTCCGAACAAAATTTACTCTCTTCCTCTATCTCTCTCTCTTTCTCTCTCTCTCTCTCTCTCTCAAAAAGAGAAATGTCAAACTCCATATAAAAAAATTGTTTCGGAATAAAAATTTTGTTCCGAAACCATGGGTGATGCCACCTTAAAAATGTTCATGCCAAATAGTCACAAACGCTTCACAACATATTTTGTACAGTATCAACCTGCATAAAAAGTTTTTCTATCTTAAAAAAGAAGAATAATAATGAAACTCTGCAGTGAATTTTTATTTTTAGGAATACAAACTTTAAAAAATTTAATTGTTTTTATTTTAGTTCTCGTATTTATAAAACACATGCCGCACATGCATTCATTAAGTCGAGTTAGACCATTTAAAATAATTTCAGTTAAAATTTCCGCATGGCTATCGTATAAATAAATAAATCAACTAATATTTCTATTTTAATCAACGCTTTATAATTGCAATATCAAAAGTTGCATATCATTTGTTTATAAATTTTTATTTATTTTTAAATGAAAACGAATTTTCGCAAAATTTTTATTCAAATTGCAAATCATTGTGGTGTAAAATTGATTATAAAAACCAATTTTTCAAATCATTAACAATTACAATAACAATTTGCAAAAATAAAAATAAAAACAAAAATAAATATAAAAAAATAGAGCTCAGTTTTGTATGTATTTTCATAAATTTTATTGTACTTACAATGACAGTCGTATACATACACTAGTAGGTAGTGTTCTATGGAGACAATATAGCCAGCGAATGGCTGAAGTTATGCTGGAACTCCGAAGGTTGGAGGAACGAAGGCGAAATTTAAATTAATGAGATAAAGCTTTTAAGCTAACCAGCCCTCCGCGAAGTAATACCTTACGGCAGTCCCGCGGAGGGAGAGTGGTTGAAGTGTGCAGGGGGTGGGTTTAGTACGTAGGCACTAGTGATGGTGAATCGTGCACTCTTTTGTTGGAACAAAAGTGTCTTTCGAAGATTCCCACCTCCGGCTCAAGACAAAAAAAAAAACTAGCAGGTACTGTGCTAACTTATCAAATACCAGTCTAGACATGTCCAACAGAATAAAATTCAAGAAAGATATTTCTTTGGTGAATTTGTGGCAAAAACTCTTGAGTAAATACAAATTGCTATGAAAAGTTCTCAAAAAACTGTCGTGCGGAATCGACTTTAAAACTGCAGGTCGTACCACTCATGCACAAATAAAAATTAAAACCCATAATACAAGTAGTGCGAGATGCTAGATCATAATCCTCAGCGAATGATTGTAATGACCAATTACGTATGTATGTAGCAGAGATCAGCAATGAGTATTGAAAATGATGAGTAGATTCGAATCATACTCATAAATTCTGATACTTATACGCATTCATACTTATTTTAATATCATACTCATACTATTCATATTCAAAGTTTAACGCACTCATCATACTCATATTTACCACTACGCATGATCTTTTTTGATTTCTACTCTCCATGACACAACACTTCCAAGAATCACAAAATAAGTATGAATCGCGTACGAACTTCACAATACTCACTAGAATGTTGTGTGTCTGTCTGCTCTGCTTGCTGATCTGTCTATTTTGCTTGTGCGTCTTTTTACTTTTGTTGTAAATGCAACAATAACTAAGACTGTAAATTTTGATGAATGATTCGAATCACTCGAATCATTTAGTATTATAAGTATTTTTCTAAATTTATGAATCTAAATGAGTATGCGTATGAATCAAACGTATTTCGTATGTTATCAGTTCGATGTCAACATTGTACTCATACTCATTGCAACTTGTACTTATAAATCAATGTTGTGTTGTAGTGAGTACAGAGTAGTGAATCAAAGTAGTTAAATTTCAATACTCTTGATTCACTCATACTCAAAAATTCATGAGTACTTATGAGTAGCGAAAAAGTGCTACAGTCTACTGTAGACCTGCACTTTATGGGCTACAAATATAACATAATAACGAATGGTTCCTTACCATTACTTATAATATATGTGAATAATGCCAGAAAATTCACAAACCCTAAAGTCGTTTACAAACTGGAAAAATGTAATCTCTTCACCATTTCCCTGTTTTACAAGAGCCACTAACTTTAGAATGCCTATTTTCAATTTATTGTATTCTCTGGCACAACGTTACAATTTGTTTGTATTTTTCTGCAATTGCCTTATGAAACCAGCCACCTGTAATGTTATTAAAACAAAAAAAAATCAAATTTCTTTTTTTTTGTCACACGTAATCAAATTTACAGCAAAATTAAAATAATCCTTGAAAATAATATTATTAAACGTCTCTCTATTTGTAAGTGTATGTGTGTTTGTTTGTTCGTATGTCCATTTCTTTTTTGTATACATTTTACAATATTATGGCACTAGTTTTAAAACCACAAAAATAATTTACAATTTCCACAAATATATTCACATGTATGTGGGTATAGTGAACAAGGACATTTGTGCTATGTTCGGTTTCAAACAATTACAACATAAAATATAGGCTCAAAATTTTAAGGGAACAAAACGAAACAAATTTAGAACAGTATTTACACACTCATATATACAAGCATATGCATACATAAACAATTTTTAATTAACTTTTTGGACGTCTTAAGAATTTCCTTTCAGTTTGAGAATTTCAAAATTAAATTCGAAGCAATATCTTAACTAGTCGAAGGCAAATATTTGTTTCCACCTTGAGAATGTAGAAATGTAAAAACCACCACTCACGGCGTTAACTGACATTAGCTTATTGTTATAGATATTGAGACATATATAGACATATGGCTATATTTTTTTGTCTTCTTTGTATTGATGGTGGTGTAATCGTAAGGCAGCAGCGCTTAAAAGTTATGTTAGATTCTTATCGACCTAAAGCCATATCCAAGTTTACTACCATTTTATTTACACAATTGATTATTAAACACCATTTAGTCAATGTAGGTGCTAACACCATCCATATTGACCTGTCACCCAAGAGCTGTCGTTTAGTAAGACAATACATAACAAACTACTGTGACTTGATTTAGCATCATACTTCAAGAAATTGCCATATGATACTTTAATTCGTCCTGGTCCCTGGCCTGGTGGTTGTCTTCTCTCAAAAAGATTGTGTTACAGCAACAACTTGCGGATTTCCTCAGATAATTGAGCATTGTTGCCATTCTTTTCAAAAAAAAGTCTTATAAACAATATTAGCATTTTAGTTCGATGTTCGTCCAATATTGGGTTTTTAAACATATCATCAGTCTCGTCTAAAGCTGGATTCACTCATGGTTTCGAAACAAAATGTTTGTTCCTAAAGTATTTTAGTTTTTTGAAAGTCTCTCGCTCCAGCTCCCGCACCGACTCCTCACCGCACTTCGAACAATTGTTCTGGAAATACAAGGCTACCATCATGAATATGTTTTGTAAACGACGTATTAGTTTTGCTATTTCATCAATTTTCTATCAAAGTATCTGGCAGCACTGTTCAATTGTTTCGGAACAAAAATTAAAATTAAATATGCAAGCTGAAATTGTTCCGAACAAAACTTACTCTCTTCCTCTCTCTCTCTTTCTCTCTCTCCAATAAAGAATACATATTATACTCAATCACTTCTCTAACCTCTTTCATCACACTCTCAGTTCTCTCTCATCATCCTCATCAATCATACATATCATACAATCATAATCATCAAAATACATCAATCGAGATCACACAAACAAGAAAAAAAAAAAGAAAATCACATCAAAATACAATCTCAAAAATAAAAAATCCTCTCAAGAAAAAAAAAAAAAAAAAAAAAAAAAAAAAAGAAAAAAAAAACAAAAAAAAAAAAAAAAAAAAAAAAAAAAAAAAAAAAAAAAAAAAAAAAAGAAAAAAAAAACACCAACACACAAAAAAAAAAAAAAAAAAAAAAAAAAAAAAATGAAGTCCAATATAAATATACATCATACAGCATCACATCAAAAAGAGAAACGATCAAACACACCATATAAAAACAAAATAAATTACTATTTGTTCCGTAATAATGTTTGCACTGTATGATCAATAATAGCGATATAATACGTCTTCATTAAGTCTAATTTAAAATAACATACATCTTCAATAATTTTATGCGAATGATCATTTGACAGCGAAATTATATATAATTAGATATAAATTAAATATTTCCTTTTATTTTAATTAAAATAAATAAATTTATTTAACTGTTATATATTACTGTTATATATATACATGTATATATTTACTATGTGTTAATATATTATATTATATAGTGTTGATTTTTTTTTTAACAACTCGTTGCTGTTGACTGTTTGACTGTTCACCGGATAAATAAATTTGTACAATTAATGTGTATTGATATTTAAAGTAATATTTGCTTGCAGTCAAAGAAAAAAGTCTACATACACCACTATATGTAAACCTTCTTCATGCTGCTTACAACGGTGTATGTTGACTTGTTTCTTTAACTGTGTGTTTGTATGTATTTTTTGCAATTGAATTCAATTTCAAAAAATTATTTTTTTGGGTAATTATGTATAGTCGTACATGGTACATTATTATTTGTTTGGACTTTAACAAATATTTATTGAATTACGTCTTAATAAACATCATAATATATGTTCACACATATATAACATACAAAGTGTACCTTGGTTAAATAATAAAATGAATAAACAACCAGGAAAAAGATCTACACAATATAATAAATGAAGTATTTTTGTTTGAAGCCATTATTAATATCGTATATTTGTTTATAGAAAAATAAAACTAGTTTTTATTTCTCTTTTTTCATTGCTTCTTTCCTTTGTTAATCATTTTCATTTTATCAATACAATTTCATTCTTTCATTTTTAGATAGCCAACTGCCATACTGCCAACCTCGTTGTACGCAACAACCCTTATCTTCAGGTTAGTGGAAGGACCATGACCTGGGTAAGTACATAACAACTGTGCTCATTATATTCTACGTGCAATATATCAACTATTATAACCTGGTATTTGCAAGCTCAACAACAACAAAAAACGAGTCTCATTTCTTTATAAATAGCCTTGTGGTCCCCATTTTATTCTTAATAAAATAAAAGTATAATTTGAACTAAAAGAAAATTAAAGAAAACATGGATAAAAACTTGCAATTGGTAATAAAGAAATGAGTAATACCCTGCAATAGCATGTATTTGACAGAAAACTATTTTATACTCAATAGTTTAATAAGTAATCCTAGGTATTAAATACAGTAGGACAGCATTTGCCCTTTTTATCGTTTAATCAGTACCAGAGATGTAGCATATGCTTACAACCTTTTAGAGGAGATTGTGACCGAACTTCTCACACCACTATGTTGTGTATATTAGTTAGTACATGAGTGTCGGGACATACAGTTTAAAGTCAGAATTCGAACGAAAAATTTTTTCATGGAAATCTTATTTACTCTCAGAGTTTTTGAAATCACAGAAATCTGCTGTGAGGAAGTCGTTGAGAAATTTTTATTTTTTAACATTTTCGTTTTGATGTCTGACATGGGGTTTTAGCCCTGGCCTCATGTCTAATAAGCCCACAGACTACTTGCTCGACTTCGGTGGCATTTGTTTACAAAATTTAAATTTAATCGCATTCTAATAGGAAAATTCTTTACGAAAACATTAAGTTTGTGTATCTCAACACAAAAAAAAAAGTTCAGACATTTAATCAAATCCACTGGTTACCTTGAGACAAGGAAATTGTGCGTTAACCTGAGCATAATGATTTCATTCTACCATTTCTGCCTTCAATAGTCCAGGTATTGTTTGATCATAATTAGTATTGTCTTATTGGAAACTGATACCAAAGAAAAGACCAAAGAAATTGAACCAAATACAAAAAAAAATTTCTTTTTGCAAAGATAATGAAGTGGAAAGAGTAAAAAAGAAATTTCTTATATTACTTTCGTTTTTTTTTTTTTAATTATAAATAGATTATTAGAAGTAAAGAAACAAAATAGGGACATAAAGAAGAACTAAAATGAAAAGGGCAAGAAATGCTTCCTATGAAACCTTCTTTTCGAAGATAAAAATTTTACTTAGCAAAGTTGCCAATATTGCTTTGCCTTACGTTTACAGTGTGTGTCAAAAGGGACT